>CAWWDY010001804.1:0-128443 GCA_963942605.1 Poecilus cupreus
TAGAAAAACGCTGTTTTCAACTATTCAAACTGACAAATTCATGTTTCTTCCGTGCGAAACGGCGATTTATGAGAAATGACGATAAAATTGCTGTTTTAAACTCGCAAAAACATAGAAAAACGCTGTTTTCAACTATTCAAACTGATAAATTCATGTTTCTTACTTTCGAAACGGTGGATTTTTGTGAAATCACGATAAAATTGCTGTTTTAAAACTTGCAAAAACATAGAAAAACGCTGTTTTCAACTTTTCAAACTGACAATTAATGTTTCTTCCGTGCGAAACGGCGAATTTATGAGAAATGACGATAAATTGCTGTTTTAAACTTGCTAAAACATATAAAAACGTTAATTTCAACTACTCAACCTGATAAATTCATGTTTCTTTCGTGCGTAACGGCGATTTATGAAAAACAACGATAAAATTGCTGTTTTAAACTTGCAAAAAACATAGAAAAACGCTGTTTTCAACTTTCAACTGATAATGTCATGTTTCCTTTCGTGCGGAACGGCGATTTATGAGAAATGACGATAAAATTGCTGTTTTAAACTTGCAGAAACTTAAAAAAAACGCTGTTTTCAACTATTCAAACTGATAAATTCATGTTTCTTCCGTGCGAAACGGCGATTTATGAGAAATGGACAATAAAATTGCTGTTTTAACTTGCAAAAACATAGAAAAACGCTGTTTTGTACTATTCAACTGACAAATTCCTGTTTCTTCCGTGCTAAATGGCGATTTATGAGAAATGACGATAAAATTGCTGTTTTTAAACTTGCAAATACATAGAAAAACGCTGTTTTCAACTATTCAAACTGATAAATTCATGTTTCTTTCGTGCGAAACGGCGATTTATAAGAAATGACGATAAAATTGCTGTTTTAAACTTGCAAAAACATAGAAAAACGCTGTTTTTTACTATTCAAACTGACAAATTCATGTTTCTTCCGTGCGAAGCGGCGATTTATGAGAAATGACGATAAAATTGCTGTTTTAAACCTGCAAAAACATAGAAAAACGCTGTTTTCAACTATTCAAACTGATAAATTCATGTATATTTCGTGCGAAACGGCGATTTATGAGAAATGACGATAAAATTACTGTTTTAAACTTGCAGAAACAGAAAAACGCTAATTCCAACTATTCAAACTGATAAATTCATGTTTCTTTAGTTCTAAACGGTGGATTTTTGTGAAATCACGATGAAAACTGCTGTTTTAAACTAGCAAAACCAAGAAAAAAGCTGTTTTCAACAATCTAAACTGACGTATTTAGAATGCTGTTTTAAACTTGCAAAAACATAGAAAACGCTGTTTTGAACTATCCAAACTGACAAATTCAGTTTTGTGGTTTGGGGTTCGAGGTTTGAGGTTTGGGTTGAGGTTAGGGTTTGAGGTTTGGGGTTTGGGGTTCGAGTTTTGGGGTCTGGGGTTGAGGTTTGTGGTTTGAGGTTTGGGGTTCGCTGTTTGAGGTTTGGGGTTGGGGTTCGGTGTTTGAGGTTTGGGGTTGGGGTTCGGGGTTTGAGGTTTGGGGTTCGAGGTTTAAGGTTTGGGGTTGAGGTTTGGGGTTTGAGGTTTGGGGTTGGGGGTTCGAGTTTTGGGGTTTGGGGTTGAGGTTTGGGTTGAGGATTGGGGTTTGAGGTTTGGGTTTGAGGTTTGGGGTTGAGGTTGGGGTTGAGGTTTGGGGTTGAGGTTTGGGGTTGAGGTTTGGGGGTTTGAGGTTTGAGGTTTGGGGTTGGGGTTCGAGTTTGGGGTTTGGGGTTGAGGTTTGGGGTTGAGGTTTGGGGTTGAGGTTTGAGGTTGAGGTTTGGGGTTGAGGTTTGGGGTTGGGGGTTCGAGTTTTGGATTTGGGGTTGAGGTTTGGGGTGGAGGTTTGGGGTTGAAGTTTGGGGTTGAGGTGTGGGGTTTGAGGTTAGGGATTTTTGTGAAATCACGATAAAACGCTGTTTTCAACTAGTCAAACTGATAAATTCATGTTTCTTTCGTGAGAAAACGGCGATTTAAAAGAAATGACGATAAATTGCTGTTTTAAACTTGCAAAAACAAAGAAAAACGCTGTTTTCAACTATTCAAACAGACAAATTCATGTTTCTTTCCTTCGAAACGGTGGATTTTCTGAAATCACGATAAAACTACTGTTTTAAACTAGCAAAATACGCTGTTTTCAACAATCTAAACTGACGTATTTAAAATGCTCTTTTAAACTTGCAAAAACATAGAAAAACGCTGTTTGAACTATCCCAAACTGACAAATTCATGTTTCTTTCGTGCGAAACGGCGATTTATGAGAAATGACGATAAAATTGCTGTTTTAAACTTGCAAAAACATAGAAAAACGCTGTTTTTTACTATTCAAACTGACAAATTCATGTTTCTTCCGTGCGAAACGGCAATTTATGAGAAATGACGATAAAATTGCTGTTTTAAACTTGTAAAAACATAGAAAAACGCTGTTTTCAACTATTCAAACTGATAAATTCATGTATATTTCGTGCGAAACGGCGATTTATGAGAAATGACGATAAAATTACTGTTTTAAACTTGCAAAAACAAGAAAAACGCTGTTTTCACTATTCAAACTGATAAATTCATGTTTCTTTAGTTCTAAACGGTGGATTTTTGTGAAATCACGATGAAACTGCTGTTTTAAACTAGCAAAACCAAGAAAACGCGTTTTCAACAATCTAAACTGACGTATTTAGAATGCTGTTTTAAACTTGCAAAAACATAGAAAACGCTGTTTTGAACTATCCAAACTGACAAATTCAGTTAGTGGTTTGGGTTCGAGGTTTGAGGTTTGGGGTTGAGGTTTGGGGTTTGAGGTTTGGGGTTTGGGGTTCGAGTTTTGGGGTCTGGAGTTGAGGTTTGTGGTTTGAGGTTGGGGTTCGCTGTTTTAAGTTTGGGTTTGGGGTTCGGTGTTTGAGGTTTGGGGGTTTGGGGTTCGGGGTTTGAGGTTTGGGGTTCGAGGTTTGAGGTTTGGGGTTGAGGTTTGGGGTTTGAGGTTTGGGGTTGGGGGTTCGAGTTTTGGGGTTTGGGGTTGAGGTTTTGGGGTTGAGGATTGGGGTTGAGGTTTGTGTTTAAAATTTTGGGGTTGAGGTTTGGGGTTGAGGTTTGGGGTTTGAGGTTAGGGATTTGGGGTTCGAAGTTTGAGGTTTGGGGTTGAGGTTTGGGGTTGAGGTTTGGGGTTTCAGGTAAGGGATTTGGGGTTCGAAGTTTGAGGTTTGGGGTTTGAGGTTTGGGGTTGGGGGTTCGAGTTTTGGGGTTGGGGTTAAGGTTTGGGGTTGAGGTTTGGGGTTGAGGTTTAAGGTTGAGGTTTGGGGTTGAGGTTTGGGGTTGAGGTTTGGGGTTGGGGGTTCGAGTTTTGGGTTTGGGGTTGAGGTTTGGGGTTGAGGTTTGGGGTTGAGGTTTGGGGTTAAGGTTTGGGGTTGAGGTTTGGGGTGGAGTTTTGGAGTTGAAGTTTGGGTTCAGGTGTGGGGTTTGAGGTTAGGGATTTGGGGTTCGAAGTCTGAGGTTTGGGATTCGAGGTTTGAGGTTTTGGTTTGAGGGTTGGGGTTTGAGTTTAGGGATTGGGGTTCGGGTTTTAGGTTTGGTGTTTGTGGTGTTTGGATTGGGTGAAATGTTTCTTTCGTTCGAAGCGGCGAATTATGAGATTCAAATTGCTGTTTTAAACTTGTAAAAACATAAAAAACGCTGTTTTCAGCTAATCAAACTGATGAATTTCTTTTGTTGGAAACTGCGGATTTTTGTGAAATCACGATAAAACGCTGTTTTCAACTAGTCAAACTGATAAATTCATGTTTCTTTCGTGAGAAACGGCGATTTAAAAGAAATGACGATAAAATTGCTGTTTTAAACTTGCAAAAACAAAGAAAAACGCTGTTTTCAACTATTCAAACAGACAAATTCATGTTTCTTTCCTTCGAAACGGTGGATTTTTCTGAAATCACGATAAAACGGCGATTTATGAGAAATGACGATAAAATTGCTGTTTTTAAACTCGCAAAAACATAGAAAAACGCTGTTTTCAACTATTCAAACTGATAAATTCATGTTTCTTACTTTAGAAACGGTGGATTTTTGTGAAATCACGATAAAATTGCTGTTTTAAACTTGCAAAAACATAGAAAAACGCTGTTTTCAACTTTTCAAACTGACAAATTAATGTTTCTTCCGTGCGAAACGGCGATTTATGAGAAATGACGATAAAATTGCTGTTTTAAACTTGCAAAAACATAGAAAAACGTTATTTTCAACTACTCAACCTGATAAATTCATGTTTCTTTCGTGCGTAACGGCGATTTATGAAAAACAACGATAAAATTGCTGTTTTAAACTTGCAAAAACATAGAAAAACGCTGTTTTCAACTATTCAAACTGATAAATTCACGTTTCTTTCGTGCAAAACGGCGATTTATGAGAAATGACGATAAAATTGCTGTTTTAAACTTGCAAAAACATAGAAAAACGCTGTTTTTTACTATTCAAACTGACAAATTCATGTTTCTTCTGTGCGAAACGGCGATTTATGAGAAATGACGATAAAATTGCTGTTTTAAACCAGCAAAAACATAGAAAAACGCTGTTTTCAACAATCTAAACTGACGTATTTAGAATGCTGTTTTAAACTTGCAAAAACATAGAAAACGCTGTTTTGAACTATCCAAACTGACAAATTCAGTTTAGTGGTTTGGGGTTCGAGGTTTGAAGTTTGGGGTTTGAGGTTTGGGGTTTGGGGTTCGAGTTTTGGGGTCTGGGGTTGAGGTTTGTGGTTTGAGGTTTGGGGTTCGCTGTTTTAAGTTTGGGGTTGGGGTTCGGTGTTTGAGGTTTGGGGTTTGGGGTTTGGGGTTCGGGGTTTGAGGTTTGGGGAACGAGGTTTAAGGTTTGGGGTTGAGGTTTGGGGTTTGAGGTTTGGGGTTGGGGGTTCGAGTTTTGTGGTTTGGGGTTGAGGTTTGGGGTTTAGGATTGGGGTTGAGGTTTGTGTTTGAGGTTTGGGGTTGAGGTTTGGGGTTGAGGTTTGGGGTTGAGGTTTGGGGTTGAGGTTTGGGGTTTGAGGTTAGGAATTTGGGGTTCGAAGTTTGAGGATTGGGGTTTGAGGTTTGGGGTTTGGGGTTCGAGTTTTGGGGTCTGGGGTTGAGGTTTGTGGTTTGAGGTTTGGGGTTGGGGTTCGGTGTTTGAGGTTTGGGGTTTGGGGTTCGGGGTTTGAGGTTTGGGGTTCGAGGTGTGAGGTTTGGGGTTGAGGTTTGGGGTTGAGGTTTGGGGTTGGGGTTCGAGTTTTGGGGTTTGGGGTTGTGGTTTGGGGTTGAGGATTGGGGTTGAGGTTTGGGTTTGAGGTTTGGGGTTGAGGTTTGGGGTTAAGGTTTGGGGTTGAGGTTTGGGGTTGAGGTTTGGGGTTTGAGGTTAGGGATTTGGGGTTCAAAGTTTGAGGTTTGGGGTTTGAGGTTTGGGGATGGGGGTTCGAGTTTTGGGGTTTGGGGTTGAGGTTTGGGATTGAGGTTTGGGGTTGAGGTTTGGGGTTGAGGTGTGGGGTTTGAGGTTAGGGATTTGGGGTTCGAAGTCTGAGGTTTGGGATTCGAGGTTTGAGGTTTTGGGTTGAGGGTTGGGGTTTGAGTTTGGGGATTGGGGTTCGGGGTTTTAGGTTTGGTGTTTGTGGTGTTTGGATTGGGTGAAATGTTTCTTTCGTTCGAAACGGCGAATTATGAGATTCAAATTGCTGTTTTTAACTTGTAAAAACATAAAAAACGCTGTTTTCAGCTAATCAAACTGATGAATTTCTTTTGTTGGAAACTGCGGATTTTTGTGAAATCACGATAAAACGCAGTTTTCATCTAGTCAAACTGATAAATTCATGTTTCTTTCGTGAGAACCGGCGATTTAAAAGAAATGACGGTAAAATTGCTGTTTTAAACTTACAAAAACATAGAAAAACGCTGTTTTCAACTATTCAAACTGATAAATTCATGTTTCTTTCGTGCAAAACGGCAATTTATGAGAATTGACGATAAAATTGCTGTTTTAAACTTGCAGAAACATAGAAAAACGCTGTTTTCAACTATTCAAACTGATAAATTCATGTTTCTTCCGTGCGAAACGGCGATTTATGAGAAATGACGATAAGATTGCTGTTTTAAACTTGCAAAAACATAGAAAAACGCTGATTTGGACTATTCAAACTGACAAATTCATGTTTCTCTCGTGTGAAACGGCGATTTATGAGGAATGACGATAAAATTGCTGTTTTAAACTTGCAAAAACATAGAAAAACGCTGTTTTCAACTATTCAAACTGACAAATTCATGTTTCTTCCGTGCGAAACGGCGATTTATGAGAAATGACGATAAAATTGCTGTTTTAAACTCGCAAAAACATATAAAAACGCTGTTTTCAACTATTCAAACTGATAAATTCATGTTTCTTCCGTGCGAAACGGCGATTTATGAGAAATGACGATAAAATTGCTGTTTTAAATTTGCAGAAACATAGAAAAACGCTGTTTTCAACTATTCAAACTGATAAATTCATGTTTCTTACTTTCAAAACGGTGGATTTTTGTGAAATCACGATAAAATTGCTGTTTTAAACATGCAAAAACATAGAAAAACGCTGTTTTCAACTTTTCAAACTGACAAATTAATGTTTCTTCCGTGCGAAACGGCGATTTATGAGAAATGACGATAAAATTGCTGTTTTAAACTTGCAAAAACATAGAAAAACGTTATTTTCAACTACTCAACCTGATAAATTCATGTTTCTTTCGTGCGTAACGGCGATTTATGAAAAACAACGATAAAATTGCTGTTTTAAACTTGCATAAACATAGAAAAACGCTGTTTTCAACTTTCAAACTGATAAATTCATGTTTCTTTCGTGCGGAACGGCGATTTATGAGAAATGACGATAAAATTGCTGTTTTAAACTTGCAGAAACTTAAAAAAACGCTGTTTTCAACTATTCAAACTGATAAATTCATGTTTCTTCCGTGCGAAACGGCGATTTATGAGAAATGACGATAAAGTTGCTGTTTTAAACTTGCAAAAACATAGAAAAACGCTGTTTTGTACTATTCAAACTGACAAATTCCTGTTTCTTCCGTGCTAAATGGCGATTTATGAGAAATGACGATAAAATTGCTGTTTTAAACTTGCAAATACATAGAAAAACGCTGTTTTCAACTATTCAAACTGATAAATTCATGTTTCTTTCGTGCGAAACGGCGATTTATAAGAAATGACGATAAAATTGCTGTTTTGAACTTGCAAAAACATAGAAAAACGCTGTTTTTTACTATTCAAACTGACAAATTCATGTTTCTTCCGTGCGAAACGGCGATTTATGAGAAATGACGATAAAATTGCTGTTTTAAACCTGCAAAAACATAGGAAAACGCTGTTTTCAACTATTCAAACTGATAAATTCATGTATATTTCGTGCGAAACGGCGATTTATGAGAAATGACGATAAAATTGCTGTTTTAAATATGCAGAAACATAGAAAAACGCTGTTTTCAACTATTCAAACTGATAAATTCATGTTTCTTACTTTCGAAACGGTGGATTTTTGTGAAATCACGATAAAATTGCTGTTTTAAACTTGCAAAAACATAGAAAAACGCTGTTTTCAACTTTTCAAACTGACAAATTAATGTTTCTTCCGTGCGAAACGGCGATTTATGAGAAATGACGATAAAATTGCTGTTTTAAACTTGCAAAAACATATAAAAACGTTATTTTCAACTACTCAACCTGATAAATTCATGTTTCTTTCGTGCGTAACGGCGATTTATGAAAAACAACGATAAAATTGCTGTTTTAAACTTGCAAAAACATAGAAAAACGCTGTTTTCAACTTTCAAACTGATAAATTCATGTTTCTTTCGTGCGGAACGGCGATTTATGAGAAATGACGATAAAATTGCTGTTTTAAACTTGCAGAAACTTAAAAAAAACGCTGTTTTCAACTATTCAAACTGATAAATTCATGTATATTTCGTGCGAAACGGCGATTTATGAGAAATGACGATAAAATTACTGTTTTAAACTTGCAAAAACAAGAAAAACGCTGTTTCCAACTATTCAAACTGATAAATTCATGTTTCTTTAGTTCTAAACGGTGGATTTTTGTGAAATCACGATGAAACTGCTGTTTTAAACTAGCAAAACCAAGAAAACGCTGTTTTCAACAATCTAAACTGACGTATTTAGAATGCTGTTTTAAACTTGCAAAAACATAGAAAACGCTGTTTTGAACTATCCAAACTGACAAATTCAGTTTAGTGGTTTGGGGTTCGAGGTTTGAAGTTTGGGGTTTGAGGTTTGGGGTTTGGGGTTCGAGTTTTGGGGTCTGGGGTTGAGGTTTGTGGTTTGAGGTTTGGGGTTCGCTGTTTTAAGTTTGGGGTTGGGGTTCGGTGTTTGAGGTTTGGGGTTTGGGGTTTGGGGTTCGGGGTTTGAGGTTTGGGGAACGAGGTTTGAGGTTTGGGGTTGAGGTTTGGGGTTTGAGGTTTGGGGTTGGGGGTTCGAGTTTTGGGGTTTGGGGTTGAGGTTTGGGGTTGAGGATTGGGGTTGAGGTTTGTGTTTGAGGTTTGGGGTCGAGGTTTGGGGTTGAGGTTTGGGGTTGAGGTTTGGGGTTGAGGTTTGGGGTTGGAGGTTAGGAATTTGGGGTTCGAAGTTTGAGGTTTGGGGTTTGAGGTTTGGGGTTGGGGGTTCGAGTATTGGGGTTTGGGGTTAAGGTTTGGGGTTGAGGTTTGGGGTTGAGGTTTGGGGTTTAGGTTTGGGGTTGAGGTTTGGGGTTGAGGTTTGGGGTTGGGGGTTCGAGTTTTGGGTTTGGGGTTGAGGTTTGGGGTTGAGGTTTGGGGTTGAGGTTTGGGGTTAAGGTTCGGGGTTGAGGTTTGGAGTGGAGGTTTGGGGTTGAAGTTTGGGGTTCAGGTGTGTGGTTTGAGGTTAGGGATTTGGGGTTCGAAGTCTGAGGTTTGGGATGCGAGGTTTGAGGTTTTGGGTTGAGGGTTGGGGTTTGAGTTTAGGGATTGGGGTTCGGGGTTTTAGGTTTGGTGTTTGGGGTGTTTGGATTGGGTGAAATGTTTCTTTCGTTCGAAACGGCGAATTATGAGATTCAAATTGCTGTTTTAAACTTGTAAAAACATAAAAGACGCTGTTTTCAACTATTCAAACTGATAAATTCATGTTTCTTTAGTTCTAAACGGTGGATTTTTGTGAAATCACGATGAAACTGCTGTTTTAAACTAGCAAAACCAAGAAAACTCTGTTTTCAATAATCTAAACTGACGTATTTAGAATGCTGTTTTAAACTTGCAAAAACATAGAAAACGCTGTTTTGAACTATCCAAACTGACAAATTCAGTTTAGTGGTTTGGGGTTCGAGGTTTGAGGTTTGGGATTGAGGTTTGGGGTTTGAGGTTTGGGGTTTGGTGTTCGAGTTTTGGGGTCTGGGGTTGAGGTTTGTGGTTTGAGGTTAAGGGTTCGCTGTTTTAAGTTTGGGGTTGGGGTTCGGTGTTTGAGGTTTGGGGTTTGGGGTTCGGGGTTTGAGGTTTGTGGTTCGAGGTTTGAGGTTTGGGGTTGAGGTTTGGGGTTTGAGGTTAGGGATTTGGGTTCGACGTTTGAGGTTTGGGGTTGGGGGTTCGAGTTTTGGGGTTTGGGGTTGAGGTTTGGGGTTGAAGTTTGGGGTTGAGGTTTGGGGTTGAGGTTTGGGGTTTGAGGTGTGGGGTTTGAGGTTAGGGATTTGGGGTTCGAATTCTGAGGTTTGGGATTCGAGGTTTGAGGTTTTGGGTTGAGGGTTGGGGTTTGAGTTTAGGGATTGGGGTTCGGGGTTTTAGGTTTGGTGTTTGTGGTGTTTGGATTGGGCGAAATGTTTCTTTCGTTCGAAACGGCGAATTATGAGATTCAAATTGCTGCTTTAAACTTGTAAAAACATAAAAAACGCTGTTTTCAGCTAATCAAACTGATGAATTTCTTTTGTTGGAAACTGCGGATTTTTGTGAAATCACGATAAAACGCTGTTTTCAACTAGTCAAACTGATAAATTCATGTTTCATTCGTGAGAAACGGCGATTTAAAAGAAATGACGATAAAATTGCTGTTTTAAACTTGCAAAAACAAAGAAAAACGCTGTTTACAACTATTCAAACAGACAAATTCATGTTTCTTTCCTTCGAAACGGTGGATTTTTCTGAAATCACGATAAAACTACTGTTTTAAACTAGCAAAATACGCTGTTTTCAACAATCTAAACTGACGTATTTAAAATGCTGTTTTAAACTTGCAAGAACATAGAAAACGCTGTTTTCAACTATTCAAACTGATAAATTCATGTTTCTTTCGTGCGAAACGGCAATTTATGAGAAATGACGATAAAATTGCTGTTTTAAACTTGCAGAAACATAGAAAAACGCTGTTTTTTACTATTCAAACTGACAAATTCATGTTTCTTCCGTGCGAAACGGCGATTTATGAGAAATGACGATAAAATTGCTGTTTTAAACTCGCAAAAACATAGAAAAACGCTGTTTTCAACTATTCAAACTGATAAATTCATGTTTCTTACTTTCGAAACGGTGGATTTTTGTGAAATCACGATAAAATTGCTGTTTTAAACTTGCAGAAACATAGAAAACGCTGTTTTCAACTATTCAAACTGATAAATTCATGTTTCTTCCGTGCGAAACGGTGATTTATGAGAAATGACGATAAAATTGCTGTTTTAAACTTGCAAAAACATAGATAAACGCTATTTTCAACTACTCAACCTGATAAATTCATGTTTCTTTCCTTCGAAACGGTGGATTTTTCTGAAATCACGATAAAACTACTGTTTTAAACTAGCAAAATACGCTGTTTTCAACAATCTAAACTGACGTATTTAAAATGCTGTTTTAAACTTGCAAAAACATAGAAAACGCTGTTTTGAACTATCCAAACTGACAAATTCATGTTTCTTTCGTGTGAAACGGCGATTTATGAGAAATGACGATAAAATTGCTGTTTTAAACTTGCAAAAACATAGAAAACGCTGTTTTCAACTATTCAAATTGATAAATTCATGTTTCTTTCGTGCGAAACGGCGATTTATGAGAAATGACGATAAAATTGCTGTTTTAAACTTGCAAAAACATAGAAAAACGCTGTTTTCAACTATTCAAACTGATAAATTCATGTATATTTCGTGCGAAACGGCGATTTATGAGAAATGACGATAAAATTACTGTTTTAAACTTGCAAAAACAAGATAAACGCTGTTTTCAACTATTCAAACTGATAAATTCATGTTTCTTTAGTTCTAAACGGTGGATTTTTGTGAAATCACGATGAAACTGCTGTTTTAAACTAGCAAAACCAAGAAAACGCTGTTTTCAACAATCTAAACTGACGTATTTAGAATGCTGTTTTAAACTTGCAAAAACATAGAAAACGCTGTTTTGAACTATCCAAACTGACAAATTCAGTTTAGTGGTTTGGGGTTCGAGGTTTGAGGTTTGGGGTTGAGGTTTGGGGTTTGAGGTTTGGGGTTGGGGGTTCGAGTTTTGGGGTTTGGGGTTGAGGTTTGGGGTTGAGGTTTGGGGTTGAGGATTGGGGTTGAGGTTTGGGTTTGAGGTTTGGGGTTGAGGTTTGGGGTTGAGGTTTGGGGTTGAGGTTTGGGGTTGAGGTTTGGGGTTTGAGGTTAGGGATTTGGGGTTCGAAATTTGAGGTTTGGTGTTTGAGGTTTAGGGTTGGGGGTTCGAGTTTTGGGGTTTGGGGTTGAGGTTTGTGGTTGAAGTTTGGGGTTGAGGTTTGGGGTTGAGGTTTGGGGTTGAGGTTTGGGGTTGAGGTTTGGGGTTGAGGTTTGGGGTGGAGGTTTGGGGTTGAAGTTTGGGGTTGAGGTGTGGGGTTTGAGGTTAGGGATTTTGGGTTCGAATTCTGAGGTTTGGGATTCGAGGTTTGAGGTTTTGGGTTGAGGGTTGGGGTTTGAGTTTAGGGATTGGGGTTCGGGGTTTTAGGTTTGGTGTTTGTGGTGTTTGGATTGGGCGAAATGTTTCTTTCGTTCGAAACGGCGAATATGAGATTCAAATTGCTGCTTTAAACTTGTAAAAACATAAAAAACGCTGTTTTCAGCTAATCAAACTGATGAATTTCTTTTGTTGGAAACTGCGGATTTTTGTGAAATCACGATAAAACGCTGTTTTCAACTAGTCAAACTGATAAATTCATGTTTCTTTCGTGAGAAACGGCGATTTAAAAGAAATGACGATAAAATTGCTGTTTTAAACTTGCAAAAACAAAGAAAAACGCTGTTTTCAACTATTCAAACAGACAAATTCATGTTTCTTTCCTTCGAAACGGTGGATTTTTCTGAAATCTCGATAAAACTACTGTTTTAAACTAGCAAAATACGCTGTTTTCAACAATCTAAACTGACGTATTTAAAATGCTCTTTTAAACTTGCAAAAACATAGAAAACGCTGTTTTGAACTATCCAAACTGACAAATTCATGTTTCTTTCGTGCGAAACGGCGATTTATGAGAAATAACGATAAAATTGCTGTTTTAAACTTGCAAAAACATAGAAAAACGCCGTTTTCAACTATTCAAACTGATAAATTCATGTTTCTTTCCTTCGAAACAGTGGATTTTTGTGAAATCACGATAAAACTGCTGTTTTAAACTAGCAAAATACGCTGTTTTCAACAATCTAAACTGACGTATTTAAAATGCTGTTTTAAACTTGCAAGAACATAGAAAACGCTGTTTTCAACTATTCAAACTGACAAATTCATGTTTCTTCCGTAAGAAACGGCGATTTATGAGAAATGACGATAAAATTGCTGTTTTAAACTTGCAGAAACATAGAAAAACGCTGTTTTCAACTATTCAAACTGATAAATTCATGTTTCTTCCGTGCGAAACGGCGATTTATGAGAAATGACGATAAGATTGCTGTTTTAAACTTGCAAAAACATAGAAAAACGCTGTTTTTTTACTATTCAAACTGACAAATTCATGTTTCTTCCGTGCGAAACGGCGATTTATGAGAAATGACGATAAAATTGCTGTTTTAAACTCGCAAAAACACAGAAAAACGCTCTTTTCAACTATTCAAACTGATAAATTCATGTTTCTTCCGTGCGAAACGGCGATTTATGAGAAATGACGATAAAATTGCTGTTTTAAACTCGCAAAAACATAGAAAAACGCTGTTTTCAACTATTTAAACTGACAAATTCATGTGTCTTCCTTGCGAAACGGCGATTTATGAGAAATGACGATAAAATTGCTGTTTTAAACTTGCAAAAACATAGAAAAACGCTGTTTTTTTACTATTCAAACTGACAAATTCATGTTTCTTCCGTGCGAAACGGCGATTTATGAGAAATGACGATAAAATTGCTGTTTTAAACTCGCAAAAACACAGAAAAACATTCTTTTTAACTATTCAAACTGATAAATTCATGTTTCTTCCGTGCGAAACGGCGATTTATGAGAAATGACGATAAAATTGCTGTTTTAAACTCGCAAAAACATGGAAAAACGCTGTTTTCAACTATTTAAACTGACAAATTCATGTTTCTTCCTTGCGAAACGGCGATTTATGAGAAATGACGATAAAATTGCTGTTTTAAATTTGCAAAAACATAGAAAAACGCTATTTTTAACAACTCAAACTGATAAATTAATGTTTCTTTCGTGCGAAACGGCGATTTATGAGAAATGACGATAAAATAGCTGTTTTAAACTTGCAAAAACAAGAAAAACGCTGTTTTCAACTATTCAAACTGATAAAATCATGTGTCTTTAGTTCTAAAAGGTGGATTTTTGTGAAATCACGATGAAACTGCTGTTTTAAACTAGCAAAACCAAGAAAACGCTGTTTTCAACAATCTAAACTGACGTATTTAAAATGCTGTTTTAAACTTACAAAAACATAGAAAACGCTGTTTTGAACTATCCAAACTGACAAATTCAGTTTTGTGGTTTGGGGTTCGAGGTTTGAGGTTTGGGGTTTGGGTTTCGAGTTTTGGGGTTTGGGGTTGAGGTTTGGGGTTTGAGGTTTGGGGTTCGCGGTTTGAGGTTTGGGGTTGGGGTTCGGTGTTTGAGGTTTGGGGTTTGGGGTTCGGGGTTTGAGGTTTGGGGTTCGAGGTTTGAGGTTTGGGGTTGGGGGTTCGAGTTTTGGGGTTTGGGGTTGAGGTTTGGGGTTGAGGTTTTGGGTTGAGGATTGGGGTTAAGGTTTGGGGTTGAAGTTTGGGGTTGAGGTTTGGGGTTGAGGTTTAGGGGTTGAGGTTTGGGGTTGAGGATTGGGGTTGAGGTTTGGGGTTTGAGGTTAGGGATTTGGGGTTCGAAGTTTGAGGTTTGGGGTTTCAGGTTTGGGGTTAGGGGTTCGAGTTTTGGGGTTTGGGATTGAGGTTTGGGGTTGAGGTTTGGGGTTGAGGTTTGGGGTTGAGGTTTGGGGTTGAGGTTTGGAATTGAGGTTTGGGGTTTGAGGTTAGGGATTTGGGGTTCGAAGTCTGATGTTTGGGATTCGAGGTTTGAGGTTTTGGGTTGAGGGTTGGGGTTTGAGTTTGGGGATTGGGGTTCGGGGTTTTAGGTTTGGTGTTTGTGTTGTTTGGATTGGGTGAAATGTTTCTTTCGTGCGAAACGGCGAATTATGAGATTCAAATTGCTGTTTTAAACTTGTAAAAACATAAAAAACGCTGTTTTCAGCTAATCAAACTGATGAATTTCTTTTGTTGGAAACTGCGGATTTTTGTGAAATCACGATAAAACGCTGTTTTCAACTAGTCAAACTGATAAATTCATGTTTCTTTCGTGAGAAACGGCGATTTAAGAGAAATGACGATAAAATTGCAGTTTTAAACTTGCAAAAACATAGAAAAACGCTGTTTTCAACTATTCAAACAGATAAATTCATGTTTCTTTCCTTCGAAACGGTGGATTTTTGTGAAATCACGATAAAACTGCTGTTTAAAACTAGCAAAATACGCTGTTTTCAACAATCTAAACTGACGTATTTAAAATGCTGTTTTAAACTTGCAAGAACATAGAAAACGCTGTTTTCAACTATTCAAACTGACAAATTCATGTTTCTTCCGTAAGAAACGGCGATTTATGAGAAATGACGATAAAATTGCTGTTTTAAACTTGCAGAAACATAGAAAAACGCTGTTTTCAACTATTCAAACTGATAAATTCATGTTTCTTCCGTGCGAAACGGCGATTTATGAGAAATGACGATAATATTGCTGTTTTAAACTTGCAAAAACATAGAAAAACGCTGTTTTTTTACTATTCAAACTGACAAATTCATGTTTCTTCCGTGCGAAACGGCGATTTATGAGAAATGACGATAAAATTGCTGTTTTAAACTCGCAAAAACACAGAAAAACGCTCTTTTCAACTATTCAAACTGATAAATTCATGTTTCTTCCGTGCGAAACGGCGATTTATGAGAAATGACGATAAAATTGCTGTTTTAAACTCGCAAAAACATAGAAAAACGCTGTTTTCAACAATTTAAACTGACAAATTCATGTTTCTTCCTTGCGAAACGGCGATTTATGAGAAATGACGATAAAATTGCTGTTTTAAATTTGCAAAAACATAGAAAAACGCTATTTTTAACAACTCAAACTGATAAATTAATGTTTCTTTCGTGCGAAACGGCGATTTATGAGAAATGACGATAAAATAGCTGTTTTAAACTTGCAAAAACAAGAAAAACGCTGTTTTCAACTATTTAAACTGATAAATTCATGTGTCTTTAGTTCTAAACGGTGGATTTTTGTGAAATCACGATGAAACTGCTGTTTTAAACTAGCAAAACCAAGAAAACGCTGTTTTCAACAATCTAAACTGACGTATTTAAAATGCTGTTTTAAACTTGCAAAAACATAGAAAACGCTGTTTTGAACTATCCAAACTGACAAATTCAGTTTTGTGGTTTGGGGTTCGAGGTTTGATGTTTGGGGTTTGGGTTTCGAGTTTTGGGGTTTGGGGTTGAGGTTTGGGGTTTGAGGTTTGGGGTTCGCGGTTTGAGGTTTGGGGTTGGGGTTCGGTGTTTGAGGTTTGGGGTTTGGGGTTCGGGGTTTGAGGTTTGGGGTTCGAGGTTTGAGGTTTGGGGTTGGGGGTTCGAGTTTTGGGGTTTGGGGTTGAGGTTTGGGGTTGAGGTTTGGGGTTGAGGATTGGGGTTAAGGTTTGGGGTTGAAGTTTGGGGTTGAGGTTTGGGGTTGAGGTTTAGGGGTTGAGGTTTGGGGTTGAGGATTGGGGTTGAGGTTTGGGGTTTGAGGTTAGGGATTTGGGTTTCGAAGTTTGAGGTTTGGGGTTTCAGGTTTGGGGTTAAGGGTTCGAGTTTTGGGGTTTGGGGTTGAGGTTTGGGGTTGAGGTTTGGGGTTGAGGTTTGGGGTTGAGGTTTGGGGTTGAGGTTTGGGGTTGAGGTTTGGAATTGAGGTTTGGGGTTTGAGGTAAGGGATTTGGGGTTCGAAGTCTGATGTTTGGGATTCGAGGATTGAGGTTTTGGGTTGAGGGTTGGGGTTTGAGTTTGGGGATTGGGGTTCGGGGTTTTAGGTTTGGTGTTTGTGTTGTTTGGATTGGGTGAAATGTTTCTTTCGTGCGAAACGGCGAATTATGAGATTCAAATTGCTGTTTTAAACTTGTAAAAACATAAAAAACGCTGTTTTCAGCTAATCAAACTGATGAATTTCTTTTGTTGGAAACTGCGGATTTTTGTGAAATCACGATAAAACGCTGTTTTCAACTAGTCAAACTGATAAATTCATGTTTCTTTCGTGAGAAACGGCGATTTAAGAGAAATGACGATAAAATTGCAGTTTTAAACTTGCAAAAACATAGAAAAACGCTGTTTTCAACTATTCAAACTGATAAATTCATGTTTCTTTCGTGCGATACGGCGATTTATGAGAAATGACGATAAAATTCCTGTTTTAAACTTGCAAAAACATAGAAAAACGCTGTTTTCAACTATTCAAACTGACAAATTCATGTTTCTTCCGTGCGAAATGGCGATTTATGAGAAATGACGATAAAATTGCTGTTTTAAACTCGCAAAAACATAGAAAAACGCTGTTTTTTAATAATTCAAACTGATAAATTCATGTTTCTTACGTTCGAAACGGTTTATTTTTGTGAAATCACGATAAAATTGCTGTTTTAAACTTGCAAAAACATAGAAAAACGCTGTTTTCAACTTTTCAAACTGACAAATTCATGTTTCTTCCGTGCAAAACGGCGATTTATGAGAAATGACGATAAAATTGCTGTTTTAAACTTGCAAAAACATAGAAAAACGCTATTTTCAACTACTCAAACTGATAAATTCATGTTTCTTTCGTGCATAACGGCGATTTATGAAAAACAACGATAAAATTGCTGTTTTAAACATGCAAAAACATAGAAAAACGCTGTTTTCAACTTTCAAACTGATAAATTCATGTTTATTTCGTGCGAAACGGCGATTTATGAGAAATGACGATAAAATTGCTGTTTTAAACTTGCAGAAACATAGAAAAACGCTGTTTTCAACTATTCAAACTGATAAATTCATGTTTCTTCCGTGCGAAACGGCGATTTATGAGAAATGACGATAAGATTGCTGTTTTAAACTTGCAAAAACATAGAAAAACGCTGTTTTCAACTATTCAAACTGACAAATTCATGTTTCTTCCGTGCGAAACGGCGATTTATGAGAAATGACGATAAAATTGCTGTTTTAAACTTGCAAAAACATAGAAAAACGCTGTTTTCAACTATTCAAACTGATAAATTCATGTTTCTTTCGTGCGAAACGGCGATTTATGAGAAATGACGATAAAATTGTTGTTTTAAACTTGCAAAAACATAGAAAAACGCTGTTTTTTTACTATTCAAACTGACAAATTCATGTTTCTTCCGTGCGAAACGGCGATTTATGAGAAATGACGATAAAATTGCTGTTTTAAACTCGCAAAAACATAGAAAAACGCTGTTTTTAACTATTCAAACTGATAAATTCATGTTTCTTACGTTCGAAACGGTGGATTTTTGTGAAATCACGATAAAATTGCTGTTTTAAACTTGCAAAAACATAGAAAAACGCTGTTTTCAGCTTTTCAAACTGACAAATTCATGTTTCTTCCGTGCGAAACGGCGATTTATGAGAAATGACGATAAAATTGCTGTTTTAAACTTGCAAAAACATAGAAAAACGCTATTTTCAACTACTCAAACTGATAAATTCATGTTTCTTTCGTGCATAACGGCGATTTATGAAAAACAACGATAAAATTGCTGTTTTAAACATGCAAAAACATAGAAAAACGCTGTTTTCAACTTTCAAACTGATAAATTCATGTTTATTTCGTGCGAAACGGCGATTTATGAGAAATGACGATAAAATTGCTGTTTTAAACTTGCAGAAACATAGAAAAACGCTGTTTTCAACTATTCAAACTGATAAATTCATGTTTCTTCCGTGCGAAACGGCGATTTATGAGAAATGACGATAAGATTGCTGTTTTAAACTTGCAAAAACATAGAAAAACGCTGTTTTCAACTATTCAAACTGACAAATTCATGTTTCTTCCGTGCGAAACGGCGATTTATGAGAAATGACGATAAAATTGCTGTTTTAAACTTGCAAAAACATAGAAAAACGCTGTTTTCAACTATTCAAACTGATAAATTCATGTTTCTTTCGTGCGAAACGGCGATTTATGAGAAATGACGATAAAATTGTTGTTTTAAACTTGCAAAAACATAGAAAAACGCTGTTTTTTTACTATTCAAACTGACAAATTCATGTTTCTTCAGTGCGAAACGGCGATTTATGAGAAATGACGTTAAAATTGCTGTTTTAAACTCGCAAAAACACAGAAAAACGCTCTTTTCAACTATTCAAACTGATAAATTCATGTTTCTTCCGTGCGAAACGGCGATTTATGAGAAATGACGATAAAATTGCTGTTTTAAACTCGCAAAAACATAGAAAAACGCTGTTTTCAACTATTTAAACTGACAAATTCATGTTTTTTCCTTGCGAAACGGCGATTTATGAGAAATGACGATAAAATTGCTGTTTTAATTTGCAAAAACATAGAAAAACGCTATTTTTAACAACTCAAACTGATAAATTAATGTTTCTTTCGAGCGAAACGGCGATTTATGAGAAATGACTATAAAATAGCTGTTTTAAACTTGCAAAAACAAGAAAAACGCTGTTTTCAACTATTCAAACTGATAAATTCATGTGTCTTTAGTTCTAAACGGTGGATTTTTGTGAAATCACGATGAAACTGCTGTTTTAAACTAGCAAAACCAAGAAAACGCTGTTTTCAACAATCTAAACTGACGTATTTAAAATGCTGTTTTAAACTTGCAAAAACATAGAAAACGCTGTTTTGAACTATCCAAACTGACAAATTCAGTTTTGTGGTTTGGGGTTCGAGGTTTGAGGTTTGGGGTTTGGGTTTCGAGTTTTGGGGTTTGGGGTTGAGGTTTGGGGTTTGAGGTTTGGGGTTCGCGGTTTGAGGTTTGGGGTTGGGGTTCGGTGTTTGAGGTTTGGGGTTTGGGGTTCGGGGTTTGAGGTTTGGGGTTCGAGGTTTGAGGTTTGGGGTTGGGGGTTCGAGTTTTGGGGTTTGGGGTTGAGGTTTGGGGTTGAGGATTGGGGTTAAGGTTTGGGGTTGAAGTTTGGGGTTGAGGTTTGGGGTTGAGGTTTAGGGGTTGAGGTTTGGGGTTGAGGATTGGGGTTGAGGTTTGGGGTTTGAGGTTAGGGATTTGGGATTCGAAGTTTGAGGTTTGGGGTTTCAGGTTTGGGGTTAGGGGTTCGAGTTTTGGGGTTTGGGGTTGAGGTTTGGGGTTGAGGTTTGGGGTTGAGGTTTGGGGTTGAGGTTTGGGGTTGAGGTTTGGGGTTGAGGTTTGGGGTTGAGGTTTGGAATTGAGGTTTGAGGTTTGAGGTTAGGGATTTGGGGTTCGAAGTCTGATGTTTGGGATTCGAGGTTTGAGGTTTTGGGTTGAGGGTTGGGGTTTGAGTTTGCAGATTGGGGTTCGGGGTTTTAGGTTTGGTGTTTGTGTTGTTTGGATTGGGTGAAATGTTTCTTTCGTGCGAAACGGCGAATTATGAGATTCAAATTGCTGTTTTAAACTTGTAAAAACATAAAAAACGCTGTTTTCAGCTAATCAAACTGATGAATTTCTTTTGTTGGAAACTGCGGATTTTTGTGAAATCACGATAAAACGCTGTTTTCAACTAGTCAAACTGATAAATTCATGTTTCTTTCGTGAGAAACGGCGATTTAAGAGAAATGACGATAAAATTGCAGTTTTAAACTTGCAAAAACATAGAGAAACGCTGTTTTCAAGTATTCAAACAGATAAATTCATGTTTCTTTCCTTCGAAACGGTGGATTTTTGTGAAATCACGATAAAACTGCTGTTTTAAACTAGCAAAATACGCTGTTTTCAACAATCTAAACTGACGTATTTAAAATGCTGTTTACACTTGCAAAAACATAGAAAACGCTGTTTTGAACTATCCAAACTGACAAATTCATGTTTATTTCGTGCGAAATGGCGATTTATGAGAAATGACGATAAAATTGCTGTTTTAAACTTGCAAAAACATAGAAAAACGCCGTTGTCAACTATTCAAACTGATAAATTCATGTTTCTTTCCTTCGAAACAGTGGATTTTTGTGAAATCACGATAAAACAGCTGTTTTAAACTAGCAAAATACGCTGTTTTCAACAATCTAAACTCTAGTATTTAAAATGCTGTTTTAAACTTGCAAAAACATAGAAAAACGCTGTTTTCAACTTTTCAAACTGACAAATTCATGTTTCTTCCGTGCGAAACGGCGATTTATGAGAAATGACGATAAAATTGCTGTTTTAAACTTGCAAAAACATAGAAAAACGCTATTTTCAACTACTCAAACTGATAAATTCATGTTTCTTTCGTGCATAACGGCGATTTATGAAAAACAACGATAAAATTGCTGTTTTAAACATGCAAAAACATAGAAAAACGCTGTTTTCAACTTTCAAACTGATAAATTCATGTTTATTTCGTGCGAAACGGCGATTTATGAGAAATGACGATAAAATTGCTGTTTTAAACTTGCAGAAACATAGAAAAACGCTGTTTTCAACTATTCAAACTGATAAATTCATGTTTCTTCCGTGCGAAACGGCGATTTATGAGAAATGACGATAAAATTGCTGTTTTAAACTTGTAAAAACATAGATAAACGCTATTTTCAACTACTCAACCTGATAAATTCATGTTTCTTTCCTTCGAAACGGTGGATTTTTCTGAAATCACGATAAAACTACTGTTTTAAACTAGCAAAATACGCTGTTTTCAACAATCTAAACTGACGTATTTAAAATGCTGTTTTAAACTTGCAAAAACATAGAAAACGCTGTTTTGAACTATCCAAACTGACAAATTCATGTTTCTTTCGTGCGAAACGGCGATTTATGAGAAATGACGATAAAATTGCTGTTTTAAACTTGCAAATACATAGAAAAACGCTGTTTTCAACTATCAAACTGACAAATTCATGTTTCTTCCGTGCGAAACGGCGATTTATGAGAAATGACGATAAAATTGCTGTTTTAAACTTGCAAAACCAAGAAAACGCTGTTTTCAACAATCTAAACTGACTTATTTAGAATGCTGTTTTAAACTTGCAAAAACATAGAAAACGCTGTTTTGAACTATCCAAACTGACAAATTCAGTTTAGTGGTTTGGGGTTCGAGGTTTGAGGTTTGGGGTTGAGGTTTGGGGTTTGAGGTTTGGGGTTTGGTGTTCGAGTTTTGGGGTCTGGGGTTGAGGTTTGTGGTTTGAGGTTTGGGGTTCGCTGTTTTAAGTTTGGGGTTGGGGTTCGGTGTTTGAGGTTTGGGATTTGGGGTTCGGAGTTTGAGGTTTGGGGTTCGAGGTTTGAGGTTTAGGGTTGAGGTTTGGGGTTTGAGGTTTGGGGTTGGGGGTTCGAGTTTTGGGGTTTGGGGTTGAGGTTTGGGGTTGAGGATTGGGGTTGAGGTTTATGTTTGAGGTTTGGGGTTGAGGTTTGGGGTTGAGGTTTGGTGTTGAGGTTTGGGGTTTGAGGTTAGGGATTTGGGGTTCGAAGTTTGAGGTTTGGGGTTTGAGGTTTGGGGTTGGGGGTTCGAGTTTTGGGGTTTGGGGTTGAGGTTTGGGGTTGACGTTTGGGGTTGAGGTTTGGGGTTGAGGTTTGGGGTTGAGGTTTGGGGTTGAGGTTTGGGGTTGAGGTTTGGGGTTGAGGTTTGGGGTGGAGGTTTGGGGTTGAAGTTTGGGGTTGAGGTGTGGGGTTTGAGGTTAGGGATTTGGGGTTCGAATTCTGAGGTTTGGGATTCGAGGTTTGAGGTTTTGGGTTGAGGGTTTGGGTTTGAGTTTAGGGATTGGGGTTCGGGGTTTTAGGTTTGGTGTTTGTGGTGTTTGGATTGGGTGAAATGTTTCTTTCGTTCGAAACGGCGAATTATGAGATTCAAATTGCTGTTTTAAACTTGTAAAAACATAAAAAACGCTGTTTTCAGCTAATCAAACTGATGAATTTCTTTTGTTGGAAACTGCGGATTTTTGTGAAATCACGATAAAACGCTGTTTTCAACTAGTCAAACTGATAAATTCATGTTTTTTTCGTGATAAACGGCGATTTAAAAGAAATGACGATAAAATTGCTGTTTTAAACTTGCAAAAGCAAAGAAAAACGCTGTATTCAACTATTCAAACAGACAAATTCATGTTTCTTTCCTTCGAAACGGTGGATTTTTCTGAAATCACGATAAAACTACTGTTTTAAACTAGCAAAATACGCTGATTTCAACAATCTAAACTGACGTATTTAAAATGCTCTTTTAAACTTGCAAAAACATAAAAAACGCTGTTTTGAACTATCCAAACTGACAAATTCATGTTTCTTTCGTGCGAAACGGCGATTTATGAGAAATGACGATAAAATTGCTGTTTTAAACTTGCAAAAACATAGAAAAACGCCGTTTTCAACTATTCAAACTGATAAATTCATGTTTCTTTCCTTCGAAACAGTGGATTTTTCTGAAATCACGATAAAACTACTGTTTTAAACTAGCAAAATACGCTGTTTTCAACAATCTAAACTGACGTATTTAAAATGCTCTTTTAAACTTGCAAAAACATAAAAAACGCTGTTTTGAACTATCCAAACTGACAAATTCATGTTTCTTTCGTGCGAAACGGCGATTTATGAGAAATAACGATAAAATTGCTGTTTTAAACTTGCAAAAACATAGAAAAACGCCGTTTTCAACTATTCAAACTGATAAATTCATGTTTCTTTCCTTCGAAACAGTGGATTTTTGTGAAATCACGATGAAACTGCTGTTTTAAACTAGCAAAACCAAGAAAACGCTGTTTTCAACAATCTAAACTGACGTATTTAGAATGCTGTTTTAAACTTGCAAAAACATAGAAAACGCTGTTTTGAACTATCCAAACTGACAAATTCAGTTTAGTGGTTTGGGGTTCGAGGTTTGAGGTTTGGGGTTGAGGTTTGGGGTTGAGGTTTGGGGTTTGAGGTTTGGGGTTTGGGGTTCGAGTTCTGGGGTCTGGGGTTGAGGTTTGTGGTTTGAGGTTTGGGGTTCGCTGTTTTAAGTTTGGGGTTGGGGTTCGGTGTTTGAGGTTTGGGGTTTGGGGTTCGGGGTTTGAGGTTTGGGGTTCAAGGTTTGAGGTTTGGGGTTGAGGTTTGGGGTTTGAGGTTTAGGGTTGAAGGTTCGAGTTTTGTGGTTTGGGGTTGAGGTTTGGGGTTGAGGATTGGGGTTGAGGTTTGTGTTTGAGGTTTGGGGTTGAGGTTTGGGGTTGAGGTTTGGGGTTGAGGTTTGGGGTTGAGGTTTGGGGTTTGAGGTTAGGGATTTGGGGTTCGAAGTTTGAGGTTTGGGGTTTGAGGTTTGGGGTTGGGGGTTCGAGTTTTGTGGTTTGGGGTTAAGGTTTGGGGTTAAGGTTTGAGGTTGAGGTTTGGGGTTGAGGTTTGGGGTTGAGGTTTGGGGTTGAGGTTTGGGGTTGAGGTTTGGGGTTGAGGTTTGGGGTGGAGGTTTGGGGTTGAAGTTTGGGGTTGAGGTGTGGGGTTTGAGGTTAGGGATTTGGGGTTCGAATTCTGAGGTTTGGGATTCGAGGTTTGAGGTTTTGGGTTGAGGGTTGGGGTTTGAGTTTAGGGATTGGGGTTCGGGGTTTTAGGTTTGGTGTTTGTGGTGTTTGGATTGGTCGAAATGTTTCTTTCGTTCGAAACGGCGAATATGAGATTCAAATTGCTGCTTTAAACTTGTAAAAACATAAAAAACGCTGTTTTCAGCTAATCAAACTGATGAATTTCTTTTGTTGGAAACTGCGGATTTTTGTGAAATCACGATAAAACGCTGTTTTCAACTAGTCAAACTGATAAATTCATGTTTCTTTCCTTCGAAACGGTGGATTTTTCTGAAATCTCGATAAAACTACTGTTTTAAACTAGCAAAATACGCTGTTTTCAACAATCTAAACTGACGTATTTAAAATGCTCTTTTAAACTTGCAAAAACATAAAAAACGCTGTTTTGAACTATCCAAACTGACAAATTCATGTTTCTTTCGTGCGAAACGGCGATTTATGAGAAATAACGATAAAATTGCTGTTTTAAACTTGCAAAAACATATAAAAACGCCGTTTTCAACTATTCAAACTGATAAATTCATGTTTCTTTCCTTCGAAACAGTGGATTTTTGTGAAATCACGATAAAACTGCTGTTTTAAACTAGCAAAATACGCTGTTTTCAACAATCTAAACTGACGTATTTAAAATGCTGTTTACACTTGCAAAAACATAGAAAACGCTGTTTTGAACTATCCAAACTGACAAATTCATGTTTATTTCGTGCGAAACGGCGATTTATGAGAAATGACGATAAAATTGCTGTTTTAAACTTGCAAAAACATAGAAAAACGCCGTTGTCAACTATTCAAACTGATAAATTCATGTTTCTTTCCTTCGAAACAGTGGATTTTTGTGAAATCACGATAAAACAGCTGTTTTAAACTAGCAAAATACGCTGTTTTCAACAATCTAAACTCTAGTATTTAAAATGCTGTTTTAAACTTGCAAGAAAATAGAAAACGCTGTTTTCAACTATTCAAACTGATAAATTCATGTTTCTTTCGTGCGATACGGCGATTTATGAGAAATGACGATAAAATTCCTGTTTTAAACTTGCAAAAACATAGAAAAACGCTGTTTTCAACTATTCAAACTGACAAATTTATGTTTCTTCCGTGCGAAACGGCGATTTATGAGAAATGACGATAAAATTGCTGTTTTAAACTCGCAAAAACATAGAAAAACGCTGTTTTTAACTATTCAAACTGATAAATTCATGTTTCTTACGTTCGAAACGGTGGATTTTTGTGAAATCACGATAAAATTGCTGTTTTAAACTTGCAAAAACATAGAAAAACGCTGTTTTCAACTTTTCAAACTGACAAATTCATGTTTCTTCCGTGCGAAACGGCGATTTATGAGAAATGACGATAAAATTGCTGTTTTAAACTTGCAAAAACATAGAAAAACGATATTTTCAACTACTCAAACTGATAAATTCATGTTTCTTTCGTGCGTAACGGCGATTTATGAAAAACAACGATAAAATTGCTGTTTTAAACATGCAAAAACATAGAAAAACGCTGTTTTCAACTTTCAAACTGATAAATTCATGTTTATTTCGTGCGAAACGGCGATTTATGAGAAATGACGATAAAATTGCTGTTTTAAACTTGCAGAAACATAGAAAAACGCTGTTTTCAACTATTCAAACTGATAAATTCATGTTTCTTCCGTGCGAAACGGCGATTTATGAGAAATGACGATAAAATTGCTGTTTTAAACTTGCAAAAACATAGAAAACGCTGTTTTGAACTATCCAAACTGACAAATTCATGTTTCTTTCGTGCGAAACGGCGATTTATGAGAAATGACGATAAAATTGCTGTTTTAAACTTGCAAATACATAGAAAAACGCTGTTTTCAACTATCAAACTGACAAATTCATGTTTCTTCCGTGCGAAACGGCGATTTATGAGAAATGACGATAAAATTGCTGTTTTAAACTTGCAAAACCAAGAAAACGCTGTTTTCAACAATCTAAACTGACTTATTTAGAATGCTGTTTTAAACTTGCAAAAACATAGAAAACGCTGTTTTGAACTATCCAAACTGACATATTCAGTTTAGTGGTTTGGGGTTCGAGGTTTGAGGTTTGGGGTTGAGGTTTGGGGTTTGAGGTTTGGGGTTTGGTGTTCGAGTTTTGGGGTCTGGGGTTGAGGTTTGTGGTTTGAGGTTTGGGGTACGCTGTTTTAAGTTTGGGGTTGGGGTTCGGTGTTTGAGGTTTGGGGTTTGGGGTTCGGAGTTTGAGGTTTGGGGTTCGAGGTTTGAGGTTTGGGGTTGAGGTTTGGGGTTTGAGGTTTGGGGTTGGGGGTTTGAGTTTTGGGGTTTGGGGTTGAGGTTTGGGGTTGAGGATTGGGGTTGAGGTTTATGTTTGAGGTTTGGGGTTGAGGTTTGGGGTTGAGGTTTGGGGTTGAGGTTTGGGGTTGAGGTTTGTGGTTGAGGTTTGGGGTTGAGGTTTGGGGTTTGAGGTTAGGGATTTGGGGTTCGAAGTTTGAGGTTTGGGGTTTGAGGTTTGGGGTTGGGGGTTCGAGTTTTGGGGTTTGGGGTTAAGGTTTGGGGTTGAGGTTTGGGGTTGAGGTTTGGGGTTGAGGTTTGGGGTTGAGGTTTGGGGTTGAGGTTTGTGGTGGAGGTTTGGGGTTGAAGTTTGGGGTTGAGGTGTGGGGTTTGAGGTTAGGGATTTGGGGTTCGAATTCTGAGGTTTGGGATTCGAGGTTTGAGGTTTTGGGTTGAGGGTTTGGGTTTGAGTTTAGGGATTGGGGTTCGGGGTTTTAGGTTTGGTGTTTGTGGTGTTTGGATTGGGTGAAATGTTTCTTTCGTTCGAAACGGCGAATTATGAGATTCAAATTGCTGTTTTAAACTTGTAAAAACATAAAAAACGCTGTTTTCAGCTAATCAAACTGATGAATTTCTTTTGTTGGAAACTGCGGATTTTTGTGAAATCACGATAAAACGCTGTTTTCAACTAGTCAAACTGATAAATTCATGTTTCTTTCGTGAGAAACGGCGATTTAAGAGAAATGACGATAAAATTGCAGTTTTAAACTTGAAAAAACATAGAAAAACGCTGTTTTCAACTATTCAAACAGATAAATTCATGTTTCTTTCGTGTGAAACGGCGATTTATGAGAAATGACGAAAAAATTGCTGTTTTAAACTTGCAAAAACATAGAAAAACGCTGTTTTTAACTATTCAAACGGATAAATTCAGGTTTCTTTCGTTCGAAACGGTGGATTTTTGTGAAATCACGATAAAACTGCTGTTTTAAACTTGCAAAAATATAGAAAAGCGCTGGTTTGAACTATTCAAACTGACAAATTCATGTTTCTTTCGTGCGAAACTGCGATTTATGAGAAATGACGATAAAATTGCTGTTTTAAACTTGCAAAAACATAGAAAAACGCTGTTTTTAACTATTCAAACGGATAAATTCAGGTTTCTTTCGTTCGAAACGGTGGATTTTTGTGGAATCACGATAAAACTGCTGTTTTAAACTTGCAAAAATATAGAAAAGCGCTGTTTTGAACTATTCAAACTGACAAATTCATGTTTCTTTCCTTCGAAACAATGGATTTTTGTGAAATTACGATAAAACTGCTGTTTTAAACTAGCAAAATACGCTGTTTTCAACAATCTAAACTGACGTATTTAAAATGCTGTTTACACTTGCAAAAACATAGAAAACGCTGTTTTGAACTATCCAAACTGACAAATTCATGTTTATTTCGTGCGAAACGGCGATTTATGAGAAATGACGATAAAATTGCTGTTTTAAACTTGCAAAAACATAGAAAAACGCCGTTGTCAACTATTCAAACTGATAAATTCATGTTTCTTTCCTTCGAAACAGTGGATTTTTGTAAAATCACGATAAAACAGCTGTTTTAAACTAGCAAAATACGCTGTTTTCAACAATCTAAACTCTAGTATTTAAAATGCTGTTTTAAACTTGCAAGAACATAGAAAACGCTGTTTTCAACTATTCAAACTTTTATCATGTTATCAAAATGACTATAAAATTCCTGTTTTAAACTTGCAAAAACATAGAAAAACGCTGTTTTCAACTATTCAAACTGACAAATTCATGTTTCTTCCGTGCGAAACGGCGATTTATGAGAAATGACGATAAAATTGCTGTTTTAAACTCGCAAAAACATAGAAAAACGCTGTTTTTAACTATTCAAACTGATAAATTCATGTTTCTTACGTTCGAAACGGTGGATTTTTGTGAAATTACGATAAAATTGCTGTTTTAAACTTGCAAAAACATAGAAAAACGCTGTTTTCAACTTTTCAAACTGACAAATTCATGTTTCTTCCGTGCGAAACGGCGATTTATGAGAAATGACGATAAAATTGCTGTTTTAAACTTGCAAAAACGCTGTTTTAAAATTGCAAAAACATAGAAAAACGCTATTTTCAACTACTCAAACTGATAAATTCAGGTTCTTTCGTGCGTAACGGCGATTTATGAAAAACAACGATAAAATTGCTGTTTTAAACATGCAAAAACATAGAAAAACGCTGTTTTCAACTTTCAAACTGATAAATTCATGTTTATTTCGTGCGAAACGGCGATTTATGAAAAATGACGATAAAATTGCTGTTTTAAACTTGCAGAAACATAGAAAAACGCTGTTTTCAACTATTCAAACTGATAAATTCATGTTTCTTCGTGCGAAACGGCGATTTATGAGAAATGACGATAAAATTGCTGTTTTAAACTTGCAAAAACATAGATAAACGCTATTTTCAACTACTCAACCTGATAAATTCATGTTTCTTTCCTTCGAAACGGTGGATTTTTGTGAAATCACGATAAAACTGCTGTTTTTAAACTAGCAAAATACGCTGTTTTCAACAATCTAAACTGAAGTATTTAAAATGCTGTTTTAAACTTGCAAGAACATAGAAAACGCTGTTTTCAACTATTCAAACTGATAAATTCATGTTTCTTTCGTGCGAAACGGCGATTTATGAGAAACTGACGATAAAATTGCTGTTTTAAACTTGCAGAAACATAGAAAAAACGCTGTTTTCAACTATTCAAACTGATAAATTCATGTTTCTTTCGTGCGATACGGCGATTTATGAGAAATGACTATAAAATTCCTGTTTTAAACTTGCAAAACATAGAAAAACGCTGTTTTCAACTATTCAAACTGACAAATTCATGTTTCTTCCGTGCGAAACGGCGATTTATGAGAAATGACGATAAAATTGCTGTTTAAACTCGCAAAACATAGATAAACGCTGTTTTCAACTATTTTAACTGACAAATTCATGTTTCTTCCTTGCGAAACGGTGATTTATGAGAAATGACGATAAAATTGCTGTTTTAAATTTGCAAAAACATAGAAAAACGCTATTTTTAACAACTCAAACTGATAAATTAATGTTTCTTTCGTGCGAAACGGCGATTTACGAGAAATGACGATAAAATAGCTGTTTTAAACTCGCAAAAACATAGAAATACGCTGTTTTCAACTATTCAAACTGATAAATTCATGTTTCTTCCATGCGAAACGGCGATTTATGAGAAATGACGATAAAATTGCTGTTTTAAACTCGCAAAAACATAGAAAAACGCTGTTTTCAACTATTTAAACTGACAAATTCATGTTTCTTCCTTGCGAAACGGCGATTTATGAGAAATGACGATAAAATTGCTGTTTTAAATTTGCAAAAACATAGAAAAACGCTATTTTTAACAACTCAAACTGATAAATTAATGTTTATTTCGTGCGAAACGGCGATTTATGAGAAATGACGATAAAATAGCTGTTTTAAACTTGCAAAAACAAGAAAAACGCTGTTTTCAACTATTCAAACTGATAATTCATGTTTCTTTAGTTCTAAACGGTGGATTTTTGAGACATTACGATGAAACTGCTGTTTTAAACTAGCAAAACCAAGAAAACGCTGTTTTCAACAATCTAAACTGACGTATTTAAAATGCTGTTTTAAACTTGCAAAAACATAGAAAACGCTGTTTTGAACTATCCAAACTGACAAATTCAGTTTTGTGGTTTGGGGTTCGAGGTTTGAGGTTTGGGGTTTGGGTTTCGAGTTTTGGGGTTTGGGGTTGAGCTTTGGGGTTTGAGGTTTGGGGTTCGCGGTTTGAGGTTTGGGGTTGGGGTTCGGTGTTTGAGGTTTGGGGTTTGGGGTTCGGGGTTTGAGGTTTGGGGTTCGAGGTTTGAGGTTTGGGGTTGGGGGTTCGAGTTTTGGGGTTTGGGGTTGAGGTTTGGGGTTGAGGATTGGGGTTAAGGTTTGGGGTTGAAGTTTGGGGTTTAGGTTTGGGGTTGAGGTTTAGGGGTTGAGGTTTGGGGTTGAGGACTGGGGTTGAGGTTTGGGGTTTGAGGTTAGGGATTTGGGGTTCGAAGTTTGAGGTTTGGGGTTTCAGGTTTGGGGTTAGGGGTTCGAGTTTTGGGGTTTGGGTTGAGGTTTGGGGTTGAGGTTTGGGGTTGAGGTTGGGGTTGAGGTTTGGGGTTGAGGTTTGGGGTTGAGGTTTGGGGTTGAGGTTTGGGGTTGAGGTTGGAATTGAGGTTTGGGGTTTGAGGTTAGAGATTTGTGGTTCGAAATCTGATGTTTGGGATTCGAGGTTTGAGGTTTTGGGTTGAGGGTTGGGGTTTGAGTTTGGGGATTGGGGTTCGGGGTTTTAGGTTTGGTGTTTGTTTGTTTGGATTGGGTGAAATGTTTCTTTCGTGCGAAACGGCGAATTATGAGATTCAAATTGCTGTTTTAAACTTGTAAAAACATAAAAAACGCTGTTTTCAGCTAATCAAACTGATGAATTTCTTTTGTTGGAAACTGCGGATTTTTGTGAAATCACGATAAAACGCTGTTTTCAACTAGTCAAACTGATAAATTCATGTTTCTTTCGTGAGAAACGGCGATTAAGAGAAATGACGATAAAATTGCAGTTTTAAACTTGAAAAAACATAGAAAAACGCTGTTTTCAACTATTCAAACAGATAAATTCATGTTTCTTTCCTTCGAAACGGTGGATTTTTGTGAAATCACGATAAAACTGCTGTTTTAAACTAGCAAAATACGCTGTTTTCAACAATCTAAACTGACGTATTTAAAATGCTGTTTTAAACTTGCAAGAACATAGAAAACGCTGTTTTCAACTATTCAAACTGATAAATTCATGTTTCTTTCGTGCGAAACGGCGATTTATGAGAAATGACGATAAAATTGCTGTTTTAAACTTGCAAAAACATAGAAAAACGCTATTTTGGACTATTCAAACTGAAAATTCATGTTTCTTTCGTGTGAAACGGCGATTTATGAGAAATGACGATAAAATTGCTGTTTTAAATTTGCAAAAACATAGAAAAACGCTATTTTTAACAACTCAAACTGATAAATTAATGTTTCTTTCGTGCGAAACGGCGATTTATGAGAAATGACGATAAAATAGCTGTTTTAAACTTGCAAAAACAAGAAAAACGCTGTTTTCAACTATTCAAACTGATAAATTCATGTTTCTTTAGTTCTAAACGGTGGATTTTTGAGATATCACGATGAAACTGCTGTTTTAAACTAGCAAAACCAAGAAAACGCTGTTTTCAACAATCTAAACTGACGTATTTAAAATGCTGTTTTAAACTTGCAAAAACATAGAAAACGCTGTTTTGAACTATCCAAACTGACAAATTCAGTTTTGTGGTTTGGGGTTCGAGGTTTGAGGTTTGGGGTTTGGGTTTCGAGTTTTGGGGTTTGGGGTTGAGCTTTGGGGTTTGAGGTTTGGGTTCGCGGTTTGAGGTTTGGGGTTGGGGTTCGGTGTTTGAGGTTTGGGGTTTGGGGTTCGGGGATTGAGGTTTGGGGTTCGAGGTTTGAGGTTTGGGGTTGGGGGTTCGAGTTTTGGGGTTTGGGGTTGAGGTTTGGGGTTGAGGATTGGGGTTAAGGTTTGGGGTTGAAGTTTGGGGTTTAGGTTTGGGTTGAGGTTTAGGGGTTGAGGTTTGGGGTTGAGGACTGGGGTTGAGGTTTGGGGTTTGAGGTTAGGGATTTGGGGTTCGAAGTTTGAGGTTTGGGGTTTCAGGTTTGGGGTTAGGGGTTCGAGTTTTGGGGTTTGGGGTTGAGGTTTGGGGTTGAGGTTTGGGGTTGAGGTTTGGGGTTGAGGTTTGGGGTTGAGGTTTGGGGTTGAGGTTGGGGTTGAGGTTTGGGGTTGAGGTTTGGAATTGAGGTTTGGGGTTTGAGGTTAGAGATTTGTGGTTCGAAATCTGATGTTTGGGATTCGAGGTTTGAGGTTTTGGGTTGAGGGTTGGGGTTTGAGTTTGGGGATTGGGGTTCGGGGTTTTAGGTTTGGTGTTTGTTTTGTTTGGATTGGGTGAAATGTTTCTTTCGTGCGAAACGGCGAATTATGAGATTCAAATTGCTGTTTTAAACTTGTAAAAACATAAAAAACGCTGTTTTCAGCTAATCAAACTGATGAATTTCTTTTGTTGGAAACTGCGGATTTTTGTGAAATCACGATAAAACGCTGTTTTCAACTAGTCAAACTGATAAATTCATGTTTCTTTCGTGAGAAACGGCGATTTAAGAGAAATGACGATAAAATTGCAGTTTTAAACTTGAAAAAACATAGAAAAACGCTGTTTTCAACTATTCAAACAGATAAATTCATGTTTCTTTCCTTCGAAACGGTGGATTTTTGTGAAATCACGATAAAACTGCTGTTTTAAACTAGCAAAATACGCTGTTTTCAACAATCTAAACTGACGTATTTAAAATGCTGTTTACACTTGCAAAAACATAGAAAACGCTGTTTTGAACTATCTAAACTGACAAATTCATGTTTATTTCGTGCGAAACGGCGATTTATGAGAAATGACGATAAAATTGCTGTTTTAAACTTGCAAAAACATAGAAAAAAGCCGTTGTCAACTATTCAAACTGATAAATTCATGTTTCTTTCCTTCGAAACAGTGGATTTTTGTGAAATCACGATAAAACTGCTGTTTTAAACTAGCAAAATACGCTGTTTTCAACAATCTAAACTGACGTATTTAAAATGCTGTTTTAAACTTGCAAGAACATAGAAAACGCTGTTTTCAACTATTCAAACTGATAAATTCATGTTTCTTTCGTGCGAAACGGCGATTTATGAGAAATGACGATAAAATTGCTGTTTTAAACTTGCAAAAACATAGAAAAACGCTATTTTGGACTATTCAAACTGAAAATTCATGTTTCTTTCGTGTGAAACGGCGATTTATGAGAAATGACGATAAAATTGCTGTTTTAAACTCGCAAAACATAGAAAAAAGCTGTTTTCAACTATTCAAACTGATAAATTCATGTTTCTTACGTTCGAAACGGTGGATTTTTGTGAAATCACGATAAAATTGCTGTTTTAAACTTCGCAAAAACATAGAAAAACGCTGTTTTCAACTTTTCAAACTGACAAATTCATGTTTCTTCCGTGCGAAACGGCGATTTATGAGAAATGACGATAAAATTGCTGTTTTAAACTTGCAAAAACATAGAAAAACGCAGTTTTCAACTTTTCAAACTGATAAATTCATGTTTCTTCGTGTGAAACGGCGATTTATGAGAAATGACGATAAAATTGCTGTTTTAAACTTGCAAAAACATAGAAAAACGCTGTTTTGAACTACTCAAACTGACAAATTAATGTTTCTTTCGTGTGAAACGGCGATTTATGAGAAATGACGATAAAATTGCTGTTTTAAACTTGCAAAAACATAGAAAAACGCTGTTTTGAACTATTCAAACTGACAAATTCATGTTTCTTTCGTGTGAAACGGCGATTTATGAGAAATGACGATAAAATTGCTGTTTTAAACTTGCAAAAACATAGAAAAACGCTGTTTTGAACTATTCAAACTGACAAATTCATGTTTCTTTCGTGTGAAACGGCAATTTATGAGAAATCACGATAAAATTGCTGTTTTAAACTTGCAAAAACATAGAAAAACGCTGTTTTGAACTATTCAAACTGACAATTTCATGTTTCTTTCGTGTGAAACGGCGATTTATGAGAAATGACGATAAAATTGCTGTTTTAAACTTGCAAAAACATAGAAAAACGCTGTTTTCAACTATTCAAACTGATAAATTCATGTTTCTTTCGTGTGAAACGGCGATTTATGAGAAATGACGATAAAATTGCTGTTTTAAACTTGCAAAAACATAGAAAAACGCTGTTTTGAACTATTCAAACTGACAAATTCATGTTTCTTTCGTGTGAAACGGCGATTTATGAGAAATGACGATAAAATTGCTGTTTTAAACTTGCAAAAACATAGAAAAACGCTGTTTTTAACTATTCAAACGGATAAATTCAGGTTTCTTTCGTTCGAAACGGTGGATTTTTGTGAAATCACGATAAAACTGCTGTTTTAAACTTGCAAAAATATAGAAAAGCGCTGTTTTGAACTATTCAAACTGACAAATTCATGTTTCTTTCCTTCGAAACGGTGGATTTTTGTGAAATCACGATAAAACTGCTGTTTTAAACTAGCAAAATACGCTGTTTTCAACAATCTAAACTCTAGTATTTAAAATGCTGTTTTAAACTTGCAAGAACATAGAAAACGCTGTTTTCAACTATTCAAACTGATAAATTCATGTTTCTTTCGTGCGATACGGCGATTTATGAGAAATGACTATAAAATTCCTGTTTTAAACTTGCAAAACATAGAAAAACGCTGTTTTCAACTATTCAAACTGACAAATTCATGTTTCTTCCGTGCGAAACGGCGATTTATGAGAAATGACGATAAAATTGCTGTTTTAAACTCGCAAAAACATAGAAAAACGCTGTTTTTAACTATTCAAACTGATAAATTCATGTTTCTTACGTTCGAAACGGTGGATTTTTGTGAAATTACGATAAAATTGCTGTTTTAAACTTGCAAAAACATAGAAAAACGCTGTTTTCAACTTTTCAAACTGACAAATTCATGTTTCTTCCGTGCGAAACGGCGATTTATGAGAAATGACGATAAAATTGCTGTTTTAAACTTGCAAAAACATAGAAAAACGCTATTTTCAAATACTCAAACTGATAAATTCAGGTTTCTTTCGTGCGTAACGGCGATTTATGAAAAACAACGATAAAATTGCTGTTTTAAACATGCAAAAACATAGAAAAACGCTGTTTTCAACTTTCAAACTGATAAATTCATGTTTATTTCGTGCGAAACGGCGATTTATGAGAAATGACGATAAAATTGCTGTTTTAAACTTGCAGAAACATAGAAAAACGCTGTTTTCAACTATTCAAACTGATAAATTCATGTTTCTTCCGTGCGAAACGGCGATTTATGAGAAATGACGATAAAATTGCTGTTTTAAACTTGCAAAAACATAGATAAACGCTATTTTCAACTACTCAACCTGATAAATTCATGTTTCTTTCCTTCGAAACGGTGGATTTTTGTGAAATCACGATAAAACTGCTGTTTTAAACTAGCAAAATACGCTGTTTTCAACAATCTAAACTGACGTATTTAAAATGCTGTTTTAAACTTGCAAGAACATAGAAAACGCTGTTTTCAACTATTCAAACTGATAAATTCATGTTTCTTTCGTGCGAAACGGCGATTTATGAGAAATGACGATAAAATTGCTGTTTTAAACTTGCAGAAACATAGAAAAACGCTGTTTTCAACTATTCAAACTGATAAATTCATGTTTCTTCCGTGCGAAACGGAGATTTATGAGAAATGACGATAAGATTGCTGTTTTAAACTTGCAAAAACATAGAAAAACGCTGTTTTCAACTATTCAAACTGACAAATTCATGTTTCTTCCGTGCGAAACGGCGATTTATGAGAAATGACGATAAAATTGCTGTTTTAAACTTGCAAAAACATAGAAAAACACTGTTTTCAACTATTCAAACTGATAAATTCATGTTTCTTTCGTGCGAAACGGCGATTTATGAGAAATGACGATAAAATTGTTGTTTTAAACTTGCAAAAACATAGAAAAACGCTGTTTTTTTACTATTCAAACTGACAAATTCATGTTTTTTCCGTGCGAAACGGCGATTTATGAGAAATGACGATAAAATTGCTGTTTTAAACTCGCAAAAACACAGAAAAACGCTCTTTTAAACTATTCAAACTGATAAATTCATGTTTCTTCCGTGCGAAACGGCGATTTATGAGAAATGACGATAAAATTGCTGTTTAAACTCGCAAAAACATAGATAAACGCTGTTTTCAACTATTTAAACTGACAAATTCATGTTTCTTCCTTGCGAAACGGCGATTTATGAGAAATGACGATAAAATTGCTGTTTTAAATTTGCAAAAACATAGAAAAACGCTATTTTTAACAACTCAAACTGATAAATTAATGTTTCTTTCGTGCGAAACGGCGATTTACGAGAAATGACGATAAAATAGCTGTTTTAAACTCGCAAAAACATAGAAATACGCTGTTTTCAACTATTCAAACTGATAAATTCATGTTTCTTCCATGCGAAACGGCGATTTATGAGAAATGACGATAAAATTGCTGTTTTAAACTCGCAAAAACATAGAAAAACGCTGTTTTCAACTATTTAAACTGACAAATTCATGTTTCTTCCTTGCGAAACGGCGATTTATGAGAAATGACGATAAAATTGCTGTTTTAAATTTGCAAAAACATAGAAAAACGCTATTTTTAACAACTCAAACTGATAAATTAATGTTTCTTTCGTGCGAAACGGCGATTTATGAGAAATGACGATAAAATAGCTGTTTTAAACTTGCAAAAACAAGAAAAACGCTGTTTTCAACTATTCAAAATGATAAATTCATGTTTCTTTAGTTCTAAACGGTGGATTTTTGAGACATCACGATGAAACTGCTGTTTTAAACTAGCAAAACCAAGAAAACGCTGTTTTCAACAATCTAAACTGACGTATTTAAAATGCTGTTTTAAACTTGCAAAAACATAGAAAACGCTGTTTTGAACTATCCAAACTGACAAATTCAGGTTTGTGGTTTGGGGTTCGAGGTTTGAGGTTTGGGGTTTGGGTTTCGAGTTTTGGGGTTTGGGGTTGAGCTTTGGGGTTGAGCTTTGGGGTTTGAGGTTTGGGGTTCGCGGTTTGAGGTTTGGGGTTGGGGTTCGGTGTTTGAGGTTTGGGGTTTGGGGTTCGGGGTTTGAGGTTTGGGGTTCGAGGTTTGAGGTTTGGGGTTGGGGGTTCGAGTTTTGGGGTTTGGGGTTGAGGTTTGGGGTTGAGGATTGGGGTTAAGGTTTGGGGTTGAAGTTTGGGGTTTAGGTTTGGGGTTGAGGTTTAGGGGTTGAGGTTTGGGGTTGAGGACTGGGGTTGAGGTTTGGGGTTTGAGGTTAGGGATTTGGGGTTCGAAGTTTGAGGTTTGGGGTTTCAGGTTTGGGGTTAGGGGTTCGAGTTTTGGGGTTTGGGGTTGAGGTTTGGGGTTGAGGTTTGGGGTTGAGGTTTGGGGTTGAGGTTTGGGGTTGAGGTTTGGGGTTGAGGTTTGGGGTTGAGGTTTGGGGTTGAGGTTTGGGGTTGAGGTTTGGGGTTGAGGTTTGAAATTGAGGTTTGGGGTTTGAGGTTAGAGATTTGTGGTTCGAAATCTGATGTTTGGGATTCGAGGTTTGAGGTTTTGGGTTGAGGGTTGGGGTTTGAGTTTGGGGATTGGGGTTCGGGGTTTTAGGTTTGGTGTTTGTTTTGTTTGGATTGGGTGAAATGTTTCTTTCGTGCGAAACGGCGAATTATGAGATTCAAATTGCTGTTTTAAACTTGTAAAAACATAAAAAACGCTGTTTTCAGCTAATCAAACTGATGAATTTCTTTTGTTGGAAACTGCGGATTTTTGTGAAATCACGATAAAACGCTGTTTTCAACTAGTCAAACTGATAAATTCATGTTTCTTTCGTGAGAAACGGCGATTTAAGAGAAATGACGATAAAATTGCAGTTTTAAACTTGAAAAAACATAGAAAAACGCTGTTTTCAACTATTCAAACAGATAAATTCATGTTTCTTTCCTTCGAAACGGTGGATTTTTGTGAAATCACGATAAAACTGCTGTTTTAAACTAGCAAAATACGCTGTTTTCAACAATCTAAACTGACGTATTTAAAATGCTGTTTACACTTGCAAAAACATAGAAAACGCTGTTTTGAACTATCTAAACTGACAAATTCATGTTTATTTCGTGCGAAACGGCGATTTATGAGAAATGACGATAAAATTGCTGTTTTAAACTTGCAAAAACATAGAAAAAAGCCGTTGTCAACTATTCAAACTGATAAATTCATGTTTCTTTCCTTCGAAACAGTGGATTTTTGTGAAATCACGATAAAACTGCTGTTTTAAACTAGCAAAATACGCTGTTTTCAACAATCTAAACTTACGTATTTAAAATGCTGTTTTAAACTAGCAAGAACATAGATAACGCTGTTTTCAACTATTCAAACTGATAAATTCATGTTTCTTTCGTGCGAAACGGCGATTTATGAGAAATGACGATAAAATTGCTGTTTTAAACTTGCAAAAACATAGAAAAACGCTATTTTGGACTATTCAAACTGAAAATTCATGTTTCTTTCGTGTGAAACGGCGATTTATGAGAAATGACGATAAAATTGCTGTTTTAAACTCGCAAAAACATAGAAAAAAGCTGTTTTCAACTATTCAAACTGATAAATTCATGTTTCTTACGTTCGAAACGGTGGATTTTTGTGAAATCACGATAAAATTGCTGTTTTAAACTTGCAAAAACATAGAAAAACGCTGTTTTCAACTTTTCAAACTGACACATTCATGTTTCTTCCGTGCGAAACGGCGATTTATGAGAAATGACGATAAAATTGCTGTTTTAAACTTGCAAAAACATAGAAAAACGCTATTTTCAACTACTCAAACTGATAAATTCATGTTTCTTTCGTGCGTAACGCCGATTTATGAAAAACAACAATAAAATTGCTGTTTTAAACATGCAAAAACATAGAAAAACGCTGTTTTCAACTTTCAAACTGATAAATTCATGTTTCTTCCGTGCGAAACGGCGATTTATGAGAAATGACGATAAAATTGTTGTTTTAAACTTGCAAAAACATAGAAAAACGCTGTTTTTTTACTATTCAAACTGACAAATTCATGTTTTTTCCGTGCGAAACGGCGATTTATGAGAAATGACGATAAAATTGCTGTTTTAAACTCGCAAAAACACAGAAAAACGCTCTTTTAAACTATTCAAACTGATAAATTCATGTTTCTTCCGTGCGAAACGGCGATTTATGAGAAATGACAATAAAATTGCTGTTTTAACTCGCAAAAACATAGATAAACGCTGTTTTCAACTATTTAAACTGACAAATTCATGTTTCTTCCTTGCGAAACGGCGATTTATGAGAAATGACGATAAAATTGCTGTTTTAAATTTGCAAAAACATAGAAAAACGCTCTTTTTAACAACTCAAACTGATAAATTAATGTTTCTTTCGTGCGAAACGGCGATTTACGAGAAATGACGATAAAATAGCTGTTTTAAACTCGCAAAAACATAGAAATACGCTGTTTTCAACTATTCAAACTGATAAATTCATGTTTCTTCCATGCGAAACGGCGATTTATGAGAAATGACGATAAAATTGCTGTTTTAAATTTGCAAAAACATAGAAAAACGCTATTTTTAACAACTCAAACTGATAAATTAATGTTTCTTTCGTGCGAAACGGCGATTTTTGAGAAATGACGATAAAATAGCTGTTTTAAACTTGCAAAAACAAGAAAAACGCTGTTTTCAACTATTCAAACTGATAAATTCATGTTTCTTTAGTTCTAAACGGTGGATTTTTGAGACATCACGATGAAACTGCTGTTTTAAACTAGCAAAACCAAGAAAACGCTGTTTTCAACAATCTAAACTGACGTATTTAAAATGCTGTTTTAAACTTGCAAAAACATAGAAAACGCTGTTTTGAACTATCCAAACTGACAAATTCAGTTTTGTGGTTTGGGGTTCGAGGTTTGAGGTTTGGGGTTTGGGTTTCGAGTTTTGGGGTTTGGGGTTGAGCTTTGGGGTTTGAGGTTTGGGGTTCGCGGTTTGAGGTTTGGGGTTGGGGTTCGGTGTTTGAGGTTTGGGGTTTGGGGTTCGGGGTTTGAGGTTTGGGGTTCGAGGTTTGAGGTTTGGGGTTGGGGGTTCGAGTTTTGGGGTTTGGGGTTGAGGTTTGGGGTTGAGGATTGGGGTTAAGGTTTGGGGTTGAAGTTTGGGGTTTAGGTTTGGGGTTGAGGTTTAGGGGTTGAGGTTTGGGGTTGAGGACTGGGGTTGAGGTTTGGGGTTTGAGGTTAGGGATTTGGGGTTCGAAGTTTGAGGTTTGGGGTTTCAGGTTTGGGGTTAGGGGTTCGAGTTTTGGGGTTTGGGGTTGAGGTTTGGGGTTGAGGTTTGGGGTTGAGGTTTGGGGTTGAGGTTTGGGGTTGAGGTTTGGGGTTGAGGTTTGGGGTTGAGGTTTGGAATTGAGGTTTGGGGTTTGAGGTTAGAGATTTGTGGTTCGAAATCTAATGTTTGGGATTCGAGGTTTGAGGTTTTGGGTTGAGGGTTGGGGTTTGAGTTTGGGGATTGGGGTTCGGGGTTTTAGGTTTGGTGTTTGTTTTGTTTGGATTGGGTGAAATGTTTCTTTCGTGCGAAACGGCGAATTATGAGATTCAAATTGCTGTTTTAAACTTGTAAAAACATAAAAAACGCTGTTTTCAGCTAATCAAACTGATGAATTTCTTTTGTTGGAAACTGCGGATTTTTGTGAAATCACGATAAAACGCTGTTTTCAACTAGTCAAACTGATAAATTCATGTTTCTTTCGTGAGAAACGGCGATTTAAGAGAAATGACGATAAAATTGCAGTTTTAAACTTGAAAAAACATAGAAAAACGCTGTTTTCAACTATTCAAACAGATAAATTCATGTTTCTTTCCTTCGAAACGGTGGATTTTTGTGAAATCACGATAAAACTGCTGTTTTAAACTAGCAAAATACGCTGTTTTCAACAATCTAAACTGACGTATTTAAAATGCTGTTTACACTTGCAAAAACATAGAAAACGCTGTTTTGAACTATCTAAACTGACAAATTCATGTTTATTTCGTGCGAAACGGCGATTTATGAGAAATGACGATAAAATTGCTGTTTTAAACTTGCAAAAACATAGAAAAAAGCCGTTGTCAACTATTCAAACTGATAAATTCATGTTTCTTTCCTTCGAAACAGTGGATTTTTGTGAAATCACGATAAAACTGCTGTTTTAAACTAGCAAAATACGCTGTTTTCAACAATCTAAACTGACGTATTTAAAATGCTGTTTTAAACTTGCAAGAACATAGAAAACGCTGTTTTCAACTATTCAAACTGATAAATTCATGTTTCTTTCGTGCGAAACGGCGATTTATGAGAAATGACGATAAAATTGCTGTTTTAAACTTGCAAAAACATAGAAAAACGCTATTTTGGACTATTCAAACTGAAAATTCATGTTTCTTTCGTGTGAAACGGCGATTTATGAGAAATGACGATAAAATTGCTGTTTTAAACTCGCAAAAACATAGAAAAAAGCTGTTTTCAACTATTCAAACTGATAAATTCATGTTTCTTACGTTCGAAACGGTGGATTTTTGTGAAATCACGATAAAATTGCTGTTTTAAACTTGCAAAAACATAGAAAAACGCTGTTTTCAACTTTTCAAACTGACAAATTCATGTTTCTTCCGTGCGAAACGGCGATTTATGAGAAATGACGATAAAATTGCTGTTTTAAACTTGCAAAAACATAGAAAAACGCTATTTTCAACTACTCAAACTGATAAATTCATGTTTCTTTCGTGCGTAACGCCGATTTATGAAAAACAACGATAAAATTGCTGTTTTAAACATGCAAAAACATAGAAAAACGCTGTTTTCAACTTTCAAACTGATAAATTCATGTTTCTTCCGTGCGAAACGGCGATTTATGAGAAATGACGATAAAATTGCTGTTTTAAACTTGCAGAAACATAGAAAAACGCTGTTTTCAACTATTCAAACTGATAAATTCATGTTTCTTCCGTGCGAAACGGTGATTCATGAGAAATGACGATAAGATTGCTGTTTTAAACTTGCAAAAACATAGAAAAACGCTGTTTTCAACTATTTAAACTGACAAATTCATGTTTCTTCCGTGCGAAACGGCGATTTATGAGAAATGACGATAAAATTGCTGTTTTAAACTTGCAAAAACATAGAAAAACGATGTTTTCAACTATTCAAACTGATAAATTCATGTTTCTTTCGTGCGAAACGGCGATTTATAAGAAATGACGATAAAATTGCTGTTTTAAACTTGCAAAAACATAAAAAAACGCTGTTTTTTACTATTCAAACTGACAAATTCATGTTTCTCCCGTGCGAAACGGCGATTTATGAGAAATGACGATAAAATTGCTGTTTTAAACTCGCAAAAACATATAAAAACGCTGTTTTCAACTATTCAAACTGATAAATTCATGTTTCTTACGTTCGAAACGGTGGATTTTTGTGAAATCACGATAAAATTTCTGTTTTAATCTTGCAAAAACATAGAAAAACGCTGTTTTCAACTATTCAAACTGACAAATTCATGTTTCTTCCGTGCGAAACGGCGATTTATGAGAAATGACGATAAAATTGCTGTTTTAAACTTGCAAAAACATAGAAAAACGATGTTTTCAACTATTCAAACTGATAAATTCATGTTTCTTTCGTGCGAAACGGCGATTTATGAGAAATGACCATAAAATTGCTGTTTTAAACTTGCAAAAACATAAAAAAACGCTGTTTTTAACTATTCAAACTGATAAATTCATGTTTCTTTCGTGTGAAACGGCGATTTATGAGCAATGACGATAAAATTGCTGTTTTAAACTTGAAAAAACATAGAAAAACGCTGTTTTTAACTATTCAAACTAGTAAATTAAGGTTTCTTTCGTTCGAAACGGTGGATTTTTGTGAAATCACGATAAAACTGCTGTTTTAAACTTGCAAAAACATAGAAAAACGCTGTTTTGAACTATTCAAACTGATAAATTCATGTTTCTTTCGTGTGAAACGGCGATTTATGAGAAATGACGATAAAATTGCTGTTTTAAACTTGCAAAAACATAGAAAAACGCTGTTTTTAACTATTCAAACTGATAAATTCAGGTTTCTTTCGTGTGAAACGGCGATTTATGAGAAATGACGATAAAATTGCTGTTTTAAACTTGCAAAAACATAGAAAAACGCTGTTTTTAACTATTCAAACTGACAAATTCATGTTTCTTTCGTGTGAAACGGCGTTTTATGAGAAATGACGATAAAATTGCTGTTTTAAACTTGCAAAAACATAGAAAAACGCTGTTTTGAACTATTCAAACTGACAAATTCATGTTTCTTTCGTGTGAAACGGCGATTTATGAGAAATGACGATAAAATTGCTGTTTTAAACTTGCAAAAACATAGAAAAACGCTCTTTTGAACTATTTAAACTGACAAATTCATGTTTCTTTCGTGTGAAACGGCGATTTATGAGAAATGACGATAAAATTGCTGTTTGAAACTTGCAAAAACATAGAAAAACGCTGTTTTGAACTATTCAAACTGACAAATTCATGTTTCTTTCGTGCGAAACGGCTATTTATGAGAAATAACGATAAAATTGCTGTTTTAAACTTGCAAAAACATAGAAAAACGCTGTTTTTAACTATTCAAACTGATAAATTCAGGTTTCTTTCGTTCGAAACGGTAGATTTTTGTGAAATCACGATAAAACTGCTGTTTTAAACTTGCAAAAACATAGAAAAACGCTGTTTTGAACTATTCAAACTGATAAATTCATGTTTCTTTCGTGTGAAACGGCGATTTATGAGAAATGACGATAAAATTGCTGTTTTAAACTTGCAAAAATATAGAAAAACGCTGTTTTTAACTATTCAAACTGATAAATTCAGGTTTCTTTCGTGTGAAACAGCGATTTATGAGAAATGACGATAAAATTGCTGTTTTAAACTTGCAAAAACATAGAAAAACGCTGTTTTTAACTATTCAAACTGACAAATTCATGTTTCTTTCGTGTGAAACGGCGTTTTATGAGAAATGACGATAAAATTGCTGTTTTAAACTTGCAAAAACATAGAAAAACGCTGTTTTGAACTATTCAAACTGACAAATTCATGTTTCTTTCGTGTGAAACGGCGATTTATGAGAAATGACGATAAAATTGCTGTTTTAAACTTGCAAAAACATAGAAAAACGCTCTTTTGAACTATTCAAACTGACAAATTCATGTTTCTTTCGTGTGAAACGGCGATTTATGAGAAATGACGATAAAATTGCTGTTTTAAACTTGCAAAAACATAGAAAAACGCTGTTTTTAACTATTCAAACTGATAAATTCATGTTTATTTCGTGTGAAACGGCGATTTATGAGAAATGACGATAAAATTGCTGTTTTAAACTTGCAAAAACATAGAAAAACGCTGTTTTTAACTATTCAAACTGATAAATTCAGGTTTCTTTCGTTCGAAACGGTGGATTTTTGTTAAATCACGATAAAACTGCTGTTTTAAACTTGCAAAAACATAGAAAAACGCTGTTTTGAACTATTCAAACTGATAAATTCATGTTTCTTTCGTGTGAAACGGCGATTTATGAGAAATGACGATAAAATTGCTGTTTTAAACTTGCAAAAATATAGAAAAACGCTGTTTTTAACTATTGAAACTGATAAATTCAGGTTTTTTTCGTGTGAAACGGCGATTTATGAGAAATGACGATAAAATTGCTGTTTTAAACTTGCAAAAACATAGAAAAACGCTGTTTTTAACTATTCAAACTGACAAATTCATGTTTCTTTCGTGTGAAACGGCGTTTTATGAGAAATGACGATAAAATTGCTGTTTTAAACTTGCAAAAACATAGAAAAACGCTGTTTTGAACTATTCAAACTGACAAATTCATGTTTCTTTCGTGTGAAACGGCGATTTATGAGAAATGACGATAAAATTGCTGTTTTAAACTTGCAAAAACATAGAAAAACGCTGTTTTCAACTATTCAAACTGACAAATTCATGTTTCTTTCGTGTGAAACGGCGAATTATGAGAAATGACGATAAAATTGCTGTTTTAAACATGAAAAAACATAGAAAAACGCTGTTTTTAACTATTCAAACTGATAAATTCAGGTTTCTTTCGTTCGAAACGATGGATTTTTGTGAAATCACGATAAAACTGCTGTTTTAAACTTGCAAAAACATAGAAAAACTCTGTTTTGAACTATTCAAACTGATAAATTCATGTTTCTTTCGTGTGAAACGGCGATTTATGAGAAATGACGATAAAATTGCTGTTTTAAACTTGCAAAAACATAGAAAAACGCTGTTTTTAACTGTTCAAACTGATAAATTCCGGTTTCTTTCGTGTGAAACGGCGATTTATGAGAAATGACGATAAAATTGCTGTTTTAAACTTGTAAAAACATAGAAAAACGCTGTTTTTAACTATTCAATTTGACAAATTCATGTTTCTTTCGTGTGAAACGGCGTTTTATGAGTAATGACGATAAAATTGCTGTTTTAAACTTGCAAAAACATAGAAAAACGCTGTTTTGAACTATTCAAACTGACAAATTCATGTTTCTTTCGTGTGAAACGGCGATTTATGAGAAATGACGATAAAATTGCTGTTTTAAACATGAAAAAACTTAGAAAAACGCTGTTTTTAACTATTCAAACTGATAAATTCAGGTTTCTTTCGTTCGAAACGGTGGATTTTTGTGAAATCACGATAAAACTGCTGTTTTAAACTTGCAAAAAAATAGAAAAACGCTGTTTTGAACTATTCAAACTGATAAATTCATGTTTCTTTCGTGTGAAACGGCGATTTATGAGAAATGACGATAAAATTGCTGTTTTAAACTTGCAAAAATATAGAAAAACGCTGTTTTTAACTATTCAAACTGATAAATTCAGGTTTCTTTCGTGTGAAACGGCGATTTATGAGAAATGACGATAAAATTGCTGTTTTAAACTTGCAAAAACATAGAAAAACGCTGTTTTTAACTATTCAAACTGACAAATTCATGTTTCTTTCGTGTGAAACGGCGTTTTATGAGAAATGACGATAAAATTGCTGTTTTAAACTTGCAAAAACATAGAAAAACGCTGTTTTGAACTATTCAAACTGACAAATTCATGTTTCTTTCGTGTGAAACGGCGATTTATGAGAAATGACGATAAAATTGCTGTTTTAAACTTGCAAAAACATAGAAAAACGCTGTTTTCAACTATTCAAACTGACAAATTCATGTTTCTTTCGTGTGAAACGGCGAATTATGAGAAATGACGATAAAATTGCTGTTTTAAACATGAAAAAACATAGAAAAACGCTGTTTTGAACTATTCAAACTGACAAATTCATGTTTTTTTCGTGTGAAACGGCGATTTATGAGAAATGACGATAAAATTGCTGTTTTAAACTTGCAAAAACATAGAAAAACGCTCTTTTGAACTATTCAAACTGATAAATTCATGTTTCTTTCGTGTGAAACGGCGATTTATGAGAAATGACGATAAAATTGCTGTTTTAAACTTGCAAAAATATAGAAAAACGCTGTTTTTAACTATTCAAACTGATAAATTCAGGTTTCTTTCGTGTGAAACGGCGATTTATGAGAAATGACGATAAAATTGCTGTTTTAAACTTGCAAAAACATAGAAAAACGCTGTTTTTAACTATTCAAACTGACAAATTCATGTTTCTTTCGTGTGAAACGGCGATTTATGAAAAATGACGATAAAATTGCTGTTTTAAACTTGCAAAAACATAGAAAAACGCTGTTTTTAACTATTCAAACTGATAAATTCATGTTTATTTCGTGTGAAACGGCGGTTTATGAGAAATGACGATAAAATTGCTGTTTTAAACTTGCAAAAACATAGAAAAACGCTGTTTTTAACTATTCAAACTGATAAATTCAGGTTTCTTTCGTTCGAAACGATGGATTTTTGTGAAATCACGATAAAACTGCTGTTTTAAACTTGCAAAAACATAGAAAAACTCTGTTTTGAACTATTCAAACTGATAAATTCATGTTTCTTTCGTGTGAAACGGCGATTTATGAGAAATGACGATAAAATTGCTGTTTTAAACTTGCAAAAACATAGAAAAACGCTGTTTTTAACTGTTCAAACTGATAAATTCCGGTTTCTTTCGTGTGAAACGGCGATTTATGAGAAATGACGATAAAATTGCTGTTTTAAACTTGTAAAAACATAGAAAAACGCTGTTTTTAACTATTCAATTTGACAAATTCATGTTTCTTTCGTGTGAAACGGCGTTTTATGAGTAATGACGATAAAATTGCTGTTTTAAACTTGCAAAAACATAGAAAAACGCTGTTTTGAACTATTCAAACTGACAAATTCATGTTTCTTTCGTGTGAAACGGCGATTTATGAGAAATGACGATAAAATTGCTGTTTTAAACATGAAAAAACTTAGAAAAACGCTGTTTTTAACTATTCAAACTGATAAATTCAGGTTTCTTTCGTTCGAAACGGTGGATTTTTGTGAAATCACGATAAAACTGCTGTTTTAAACTTGCAAAAAAATAGAAAAACGCTGTTTTGAACTATTCAAACTGATAAATTCATGTTTCTTTCGTGTGAAACGGCGATTTATGAGAAATGACGATAAAATTGCTGTTTTAAACTTGCAAAAATATAGAAAAACGCTGTTTTTAACTATTCAAACTGATAAATTCAGGTTTCTTTCGTGTGAAACGGCGATTTATGAGAAATGACGATAAAATTGCTGTTTTAAACTTGCAAAAACATAGAAAAACGCTGTTTTTAACTATTCAAACTGACAAATTCATGTTTCTTTCGTGTGAAACGGCGTTTTATGAGAAATGACGATAAAATTGCTGTTTTAAACTTGCAAAAACATAGAAAAACGCTGTTTTGAACTATTCAAACTGACAAATTCATGTTTCTTTCGTGTGAAACGGCGATTTATGAGAAATGACGATAAAATTGCTGTTTTAAACTTGCAAAAACATAGAAAAACGCTGTTTTCAACTATTTAAACTGACAAATTCATGTTTCTTTCGTGTGAAACGGCGAATTATGAGAAATGACGATAAAATTGCTGTTTTAAACATGAAAAAACATAGAAAAACGCTGTTTTGAACTATTCAAACTGACAAATTCATGTTTCTTTCGTGTGAAACGGCGATTTATGAGAAATGACGATAAAATTGCTGTTTTAAACTTGCAAAAACATAGAAAAACGCTCTTTTGAACTATTCAAACTGACAAATTCATGTTTCTTTCGTGTTAAACGGCGATTTATGAGAAATGACGATAAAATTGCTGTTTTAAACTTGCAAAAACATAGAAAAACGCTGTTTTTAACTATTCAAACTGATAAATTCATGTTTATTTCGTGTGAAACGGCGATTTATGAGAAATGACGATAAAATTGCTGTTTTAAACTTGCAAAAACATAGAAAAACGCTGTTTTTAACTATTCAAACTGATAAATTCAGGTTTCTTTCGTTCGAAACGGTGGATTTTTGTGAAATCACGATAAAACTGCTGTTTTAAACTTGCAAAAACATAGAAAAACGCTGTTTTTAACTATTCAAACTGATAAATTCAGGTTTCTTTCGTGTGAAACGGCGATTTATGAGAAATGACGATAAAATTGCTGTTTTAAACTTGCAAAAACATAGAAAAACGCTGTTTTTAACTATTCAAACTGACAAATTCATGTTTCTTTCGTGTGAAACGGCGTTTTATGAGAAATGACGATAAAATTGCTGTTTTAAACTTGCAAAAACATAGAAAAAACGCTGTTTTGAACTATTCAAACTGACAAATTCATGTTTCTTTCGTGTGAAACGGCGATTTATGAGAAATGACGATAAAATTGCTGTTTTAAACTTGCAAAAACATAGAAAAACGCTGTTTTCAACTATTCAAACTGACAAATTCATGTTTCTTTCGTGTAAAACGGCGAATTATGAGAAATGACGATAAAATTGCTGTTTTAAACATGAAAAACATAGAAAAACGCTGTTTTGAACTATTCAAACTGACAAATTCATGTTTCTTTCGTGTGAAACGGCGATTTATGAGAAATGACGATAAAATTGCTGTTTTAAACTTGCAAAAACATAGAAAAACGCTCTTTTGAACTATTCAAACTGACAAATTCATGTTTCTTTCGTGTGAAACGGCGATTTATGAGAAATGACGATAAAATTGCTGTTTTAAACTTGCAAAAACATAGAAAAACGCTGTTTTTAACTATTCAAACTGATAAATTCATGTTTATTTCGTGTGAAACGGCGATTTATGAGAAATGACGATAAAATTGCTGTTTTAAACTTGCAAAAACATAGAAAAACGCTGTTTTTAACTATTCAAACTGATAAATTCAGGTTTCTTTCGTTCGAAACGGTGGATTTTTGTGAAATCACGATAAAACTGCTGTTTTAAACTTGCAAAAACATAGAAAAACTCTGTTTTGAACTATTCAAACTGATAAATTCATGTTTCTTTCGTGTGAAACGGCGATTTATGAGAAATGACGATAAAATTGCTGTTTTAAACTTGCAAAAACATAGAAAAACGCTGTTTTTAACTGTTCAAACTGATAAATTCCGGTTTCTTTCGTGTGAAACGGCGATATATGAGAAATGACGATAAAATTGCTGTTTTAAACTTGCAAACACATAGAAAAACGCTGTTTTTAACTGTTCAAACTGATAAATTCCGGTTTCTTTCGTGTGAAACGGCGATTTATGAGAAATGACGATAAAATTGCTGTTTTAAACTTGTAAAAACATAGAAAAACGCTGTTTTTAACTATTCAATTTGACAAATTCATGTTTCTTTCGTGTGAAACGGCGTTTTATGAGAAATGACGATAAAATTGCTGTTTTAAACTTGCAAAAACATAGAAAAACGCTGTTTTGAACTATTCAAACTGACAAATTCATGTTTCTTTCGTGTGAAACGGCGATTTATGAGAAATGACGATAAAATTTCTGTTTTAAACTTGCAAAAACATAGAAAAACGCTGTTTTCAACTATTCAAACTGACAAATTCATGTTTCTTTCCTGTGAAACGGCGATTTATGAGAAATGACGATAAAATTGCTGTTTTAAACATGAAAAAACATAGAAAAACGCTGTTTTTAACTATTCAAACTGATAAATTCAGGTTTCTTTCGTTCGAAACGGTGGATTTTTGTGAAATCACGATAAAACTGCTGTTTTAAACTTGCAAAAACATAGAAAAACGCTGTTTTGAACTATTCAAACTGATAAATTCATGTTTCTTTCGTGTGAAACGGCGATTTATGAGAAATGACGATAAAATTGCTGTTTTAAACTTGCAAAAATATAGAAAAACGCTGTTTTTAACTATTCAAACTGATAAATTCAGGTTTCTTTCGTGTGAAACGGCGATTTATGAGAAATGACGATAAAATTGCTGTTTTAAACTTGCAAAAACATAGAAAAACGCTGTTTTTAACTATTCAAACTGACAAATTCATGTTTCTTTCGTGTGAAACGGCGTTTTATGAGAAATGACGATAAAATTGCTGTTTTAAACTTGCAAAAACATAGAAAAACGCTGTTTTGAACTATTCAAACTGACAAATTCATGTTTCTTTCGTGTGAAACGGCGATTTATGAGAAATGACGATAAAATTGCTGTTTTAAACTTGCAAAAACATAGAAAAACGCTGTTTTCAACTATTCAAACTGACAAATTCATGTTTCTTTCGTGTGAAACGGCGAATTATGAGAAATGACGATAAAATTGCTGTTTTAAACATGAAAAAACATAGAAAAACGCTGTTTTGAACTATTCAAACTGACAAATTCATGTTTCTTTCGTGTGAAACGGCGATTTATGAGAAATGACGATAAAATTGCTGTTTTAAACTTGCAAAAACATAGAAAAACGCTCTTTTGAACAATTCAAACTGACAAATTCATGTTTCTTTCGTGTGAAACGGCGATTTATGAGAAATGACGATAAAATTGCTGTTTTAAACTTGCAAAAACATAGAAAAACGCTGTTTTTAACTATTCAAACTGATAAATTCATGTTTATTTCGTGTGAAACGGCGATTTATAAGAAATGACGATAAAATTGCTGTTTTAAACTTGCAAAAACATAGAAAAACGCTATTTTTAACTATTCAAACTGATAAATTCAGGTTTCTTTCGTTCGAAACGGTGGATTTTTGTGAAATCACGATAAAACTGCTGTTCTAAACTTGCAAAAACATAGAAAAACGCTGTTTTGAACTATTCAAACTGATAAATTCATGTTTCTTTCGTGTGAAACGGCGATTTATGAGAAATGACGATAAAATTGCTGTTTTAAACTTGCAAAAACATAGAAAAACGCTGTTTTTAACTGTTCAAACTGATAAATTCCGGTTTCTTTCGTGTGAAACGGCGATTTATGAGAAATGACGATAAAATTGCTGTTTTAAACTTGTAAAAACATAGAAAAACGCTGTTTTTAACTATTCAATTTGACAAATTCATGTTTCTTTCGCGTGAAACGGCGTTTTATGAGAAATGACGATAAAATTGCTGTTTTAAACTTGCAAAAACATAGAAAAACGCTGTTTTGAACTATTCAAACTGACAAATTCATGTTTCTTTCGTGTGAAACGGCGATTTATGAGAAATGACGATAAAATTTCTGTTTTAAACTTGCAAAAACATAGAAAAACGCTGTTTTCAACTATTCAAACTGACAAATTCATGTTTCTTTCGTGTGAAACGGCGATTTATGAGAAATGACGATAAAATTGCTGTTTTAAACATGAAAAAACATAGAAAAACGCTGTTTTTAACTATTCAAACTGATAAATTCAGGTTTCTTTCGTGTGAAACGGCGATTTATGTGAAATGACGATAAAATTGCTGTTTTAAACTTGCAAAAACATAGAAAAACGCTGTTTTTAACTATTCAAACTGACAAATTCATGTTTCTTTCGTGTGAAACGGCGTTTTATGAGAAATGACGATAAAATTGCTGTTTTAAACTTGCAAAAACATAGAAAAACGCTGTTTTGAACTATTCAAACTGACAAATTCATGTTTCTTTCGTGTGAAACGGCGATTTATGAGAAATGACGATAAAATTGCTATTTTAAACTTGCAAAAACATAGAAAAACGCTGTTTTTAACTTTTCAAACTGACAAATTCATGTTTCTTTTGTGTGAAACGGCGATTTATGAGAAATGACGATAAAATTGCTGTTTTAAACATGAAAAAACATAGAAAAACGCTGTTTTGAACTATTCAAACTGATAAATTCATGTTTCTTTCGTGTGAAACGGCGATTTATGAGAAATGACGATAAAATTGCTGTTTTAAACATGCAAAAACATAGAAAAACGCTGTTTTTAACTATTCAAACTGATAAATTCAGGTTTCTTTCGTGTGAAACGGCGTTTTATGAGAAATGACGATAAAATTGCTGTTTTAAACTTGCAAAAACATAGAAAAACGCTGTTTTGAACTATTCAAACTGACAAATTCAAGTTTCTTTCGTGCGAAACGGCGATTTATGAGAAATGACGATAAAATTCCTGTTTTAAACTTGCAAAAACATAGAAAAACGCTGTTTTCAACTATTCAAACTGATAAATTCATGTTTCTTTCGTGCGAAACGGCGATTTATGAGAAATGACGATAAAATTGCTGTTTTAAACTTGCAAAAACATAGAAAAACGCTATTTTGGACTATTCAAACTGAAATATTCATGTTTCTTTCGTGTGAAACGGCGATTTATGAGAAATGACGATAAAATTGCTGTTTTAAACTCGCAAAAACATAGAAAAAAGCTGTTTTCAAATATTCAAACTGATAAATTCATGTTTCTTACGTTCGAAACGGTGGATTTTTGTGAAATCACGATAAAATTGCTGTTTTAAACTTGCAAAAACATAGAAAAACGCTGTTTTCAACTTTTCAAACTGACAAATTCATGTTTCTTCCGTGCGAAACGGCGATTTATGAGAAATGACGATAAAATTGCTGTTTTAAACTTGCAAAAACATAGAAAAACGCTATTTTCAACTACTCAAACTGATAAATTCATGTTTCTTTCGTGCGTAACGCCGATTTATGAAAAACAACGATAAAATTGCTGTTTTAAACATGCAAAAACATAGAAAAACGCTGTTTTCAACTTTCAAACTGATAAATTCATGTTTCTTCCGTGCGAAACGGCGATTTATGAGAAATGACGATAAAATTGCTGTTTTAAACTTGCAGAAACATAGAAAAACGCTGTTTTCAACTATTCAAACTGATAAATTCATGTTTCTTCCGTGCGATACGGTGATTCATGAGAAATGACGATAAGATTGCTGTTTTAAACTCGCAAAAACATAGAAAAAAGCTGTTTTCAAATATTCAAACTGATAAATTCATGTTTCTTACGTTCGAAACGGTGGATTTTTGTGAAATCACGATAAAATTGCTGTTTTAAACTTGCAAAAACATAGAAAAACGCTGTTTTCAACTTTTCAAACTGACAAATTCATGTTTCTTCCGTGCGAAACGGCGATTTATGAGAAATGACGATAAAATTGCTGTTTTAAACTTGCAAAAACATAGAAAAACGCTATTTTCAACTACTCAAACTGATAAATTCATGTTTCTTTCGTGCGTAACGCCGATTTATGAAAAACAACGATAAAATTGCTGTTTTAAACATGCAAAAACATAGAAAAACGCTGTTTTTAACTATTCAAACTGATAAATTCAGGTTTCTTTCGTGTGAAACGGCGTTTTATGAGAAATGACGATAAAATTGCTGTTTTAAACTTGCAAAAACATAGAAAAACGCTGTTTTGAACTATTCAAACTGACAAATTCAAGTTTCTTTCGTGCGAAACGGCGATTTATGAGAAATGACGATAAAATTCCTGTTTTAAACTTGCAAAAACATAGAAAAACGCTGTTTTCAACTATTCAAACTGATAAATTCATGTTTCTTTCGTGCGAAACGGCGATTTATGAGAAATGACGATAAAATTGCTGTTTTAAACTTGCAAAAACATAGAAAAACGCTATTTTGGACTATTCAAACTGAAATATTCATGTTTCTTTCGTGTGAAACGGCGATTTATGAGAAATGACGATAAAATTGCTGTTTTAAACTCGCAAAAACATAGAAAAAAGCTGTTTTCAAATATTCAAACTGATAAATTCATGTTTCTTACGTTCGAAACGGTGGATTTTTGTGAAATCACGATAAAATTGCTGTTTTAAACTTGCAAAAACATAGAAAAACGCTGTTTTCAACTTTTCAAACTGACAAATTCATGTTTCTTCCGTGCGAAACGGCGATTTATGAGAAATGACGATAAAATTGCTGTTTTAAACTTGCAAAAACATAGAAAAACGCTATTTTCAACTACTCAAACTGATAAATTCATGTTTCTTTCGTGCGTAACGCCGATTTATGAAAAACAACGATAAAATTGCTGTTTTAAACATGCAAAAACATAGAAAAACGCTGTTTTCAACTTTCAAACTGATAAATTCATGTTTCTTCCGTGCGAAACGGCGATTTATGAGAAATGACGATAAAATTGCTGTTTTAAACTTGCAGAAACATAGAAAAACGCTGTTTTCAACTATTCAAACTGATAAATTCATGTTTCTTCCGTGCGATACGGTGATTCATGAGAAATGACGATAAGATTGCTGTTTTAAACTTGCAAAAACATAGAAAAACACTGTTTTCAACTATTCAAACTGACAAATTCATGTTTCTTCCGTGCGAAACGGCGATTTATGAGAAATGACGATAAAATTGCTGTTTTAAACTTGCAAAAACATAGAAAAACGCTGTTTTGAACTATTCAAACTGACAAATTCATGTTTCTTTCGTGTGAAACGGCGATTTATGAGAAATGACGATAAAATTGCTGTTTTAAACTTGCAAAAACATAGAAAAACGCTCTTTTGAACTATTCAAACTGACAAATTCATGTTTCTTTCGTGTGAAACGGCGATTTATGAGAAATGACGATAAAATTGCTGTTTTAAACTTGCAAAAACATAGAAAAACGCTGTTTTTAACTATTCAAACTGATAAATTCATGTTTATTTCGTGTGAAACGGCGATTTATGAGAAATGACGATAAAATTGCTGTTTTAAACTTGCAAAAACATAGAAAAACGCTGTTTTTAACTATTCAAACTGATAAATTCAGGTTTCTTTCGTTCGAAACGGTGGATTTTTGTGAAATCACGATAAAACTGCTGTTTTAAACTTGCAAAAACATAGAAAAACTCTGTTTTGAACTATTCAAACTGATAAATTCATGTTTCTTTCGTGTGAAACGGCGATTTATGAGAAATGACGATAAAATTGCTGTTTTAAACTTGCAAAAACATAGAAAAACGCTGTTTTTAACTGTTCAAACTGATAAATTCCGGTTTCTTTCGTGTGAAACGGCGATATATGAGAAATGACGATAAAATTGCTGTTTTAAACTTGCAAACACATAGAAAAACGCTGTTTTTAACTGTTCAAACTGATAAATTCCGGTTTCTTTCGTGTGAAACGGCGATTTATGAGAAATGACGATAAAATTGCTGTTTTAAACTTGTAAAAACATAGAAAAACGCTGTTTTTAACTATTCAATTTGACAAATTCATGTTTCTTTCGTGTGAAACGGCGTTTTATGAGAAATGACGATAAAATTGCTGTTTTAAACTTGCAAAAACATAGAAAAACGCTGTTTTGAACTATTCAAACTGACAAATTCATGTTTCTTTCGTGTGAAACGGCGATTTATGAGAAATGACGATAAAATTTCTGTTTTAAACTTGCAAAAACATAGAAAAACGCTGTTTTCAACTATTCAAACTGACAAATTCATGTTTCTTTCCTGTGAAACGGCGATTTATGAGAAATGACGATAAAATTGCTGTTTTAAACATGAAAAAACATAGAAAAACGCTGTTTTTAACTATTCAAACTGATAAATTCAGGTTTCTTTCGTTCGAAACGGTGGATTTTTGTGAAATCACGATAAAACTGCTGTTTTAAACTTGCAAAAACATAGAAAAACGCTGTTTTGAACTATTCAAACTGATAAATTCATGTTTCTTTCGTGTGAAACGGCGATTTATGAGAAATGACGATAAAATTGCTGTTTTAAACTTGCAAAAATATAGAAAAACGCTGTTTTTAACTATTCAAACTGATAAATTCAGGTTTCTTTCGTGTGAAACGGCGATTTATGAGAAATGACGATAAAATTGCTGTTTTAAACTTGCAAAAACATAGAAAAACGCTGTTTTTAACTATTCAAACTGACAAATTCATGTTTCTTTCGTGTGAAACGGCGTTTTATGAGAAATGACGATAAAATTGCTGTTTTAAACTTGCAAAAACATAGAAAAACGCTGTTTTGAACTATTCAAACTGACAAATTCATGTTTCTTTCGTGTGAAACGGCGATTTATGAGAAATGACGATAAAATTGCTGTTTTAAACTTGCAAAAACATAGAAAAACGCTGTTTTCAACTATTCAAACTGACAAATTCATGTTTCTTTCGTGTGAAACGGCGAATTATGAGAAATGACGATAAAATTGCTGTTTTAAACATGAAAAAACATAGAAAAACGCTGTTTTGAACTATTCAAACTGACAAATTCATGTTTCTTTCGTGTGAAACGGCGATTTATGAGAAATGACGATAAAATTGCTGTTTTAAACTTGCAAAAACATAGAAAAACGCTCTTTTGAACAATTCAAACTGACAAATTCATGTTTCTTTCGTGTGAAACGGCGATTTATGAGAAATGACGATAAAATTGCTGTTTTAAACTTGCAAAAACATAGAAAAACGCTGTTTTTAACTATTCAAACTGATAAATTCATGTTTATTTCGTGTGAAACGGCGATTTATAAGAAATGACGATAAAATTGCTGTTTTAAACTTGCAAAAACATAGAAAAACGCTATTTTTAACTATTCAAACTGATAAATTCAGGTTTCTTTCGTTCGAAACGGTGGATTTTTGTGAAATCACGATAAAACTGCTGTTCTAAACTTGCAAAAACATAGAAAAACGCTGTTTTGAACTATTCAAACTGATAAATTCATGTTTCTTTCGTGTGAAACGGCGATTTATGAGAAATGACGATAAAATTGCTGTTTTAAACTTGCAAAAACATAGAAAAACGCTGTTTTTAACTGTTCAAACTGATAAATTCCGGTTTCTTTCGTGTGAAACGGCGATTTATGAGAAATGACGATAAAATTGCTGTTTTAAACTTGTAAAAACATAGAAAAACGCTGTTTTTAACTATTCAATTTGACAAATTCATGTTTCTTTCGCGTGAAACGGCGTTTTATGAGAAATGACGATAAAATTGCTGTTTTAAACTTGCAAAAACATAGAAAAACGCTGTTTTGAACTATTCAAACTGACAAATTCATGTTTCTTTCGTGTGAAACGGCGATTTATGAGAAATGACGATAAAATTTCTGTTTTAAACTTGCAAAAACATAGAAAAACGCTGTTTTCAACTATTCAAACTGACAAATTCATGTTTCTTTCGTGTGAAACGGCGATTTATGAGAAATGACGATAAAATTGCTGTTTTAAACATGAAAAAACATAGAAAAACGCTGTTTTTAACTATTCAAACTGATAAATTCAGGTTTCTTTCGTGTGAAACGGCGATTTATGTGAAATGACGATAAAATTGCTGTTTTAAACTTGCAAAAACATAGAAAAACGCTGTTTTTAACTATTCAAACTGACAAATTCATGTTTCTTTCGTGTGAAACGGCGTTTTATGAGAAATGACGATAAAATTGCTGTTTTAAACTTGCAAAAACATAGAAAAACGCTGTTTTGAACTATTCAAACTGACAAATTCATGTTTCTTTCGTGTGAAACGGCGATTTATGAGAAATGACGATAAAATTGCTATTTTAAACTTGCAAAAACATAGAAAAACGCTGTTTTTAACTTTTCAAACTGACAAATTCATGTTTCTTTTGTGTGAAACGGCGATTTATGAGAAATGACGATAAAATTGCTGTTTTAAACATGAAAAAACATAGAAAAACGCTGTTTTGAACTATTCAAACTGATAAATTCATGTTTCTTTCGTGTGAAACGGCGATTTATGAGAAATGACGATAAAATTGCTGTTTTAAACATGCAAAAACATAGAAAAACGCTGTTTTTAACTATTCAAACTGATAAATTCAGGTTTCTTTCGTGTGAAACGGCGTTTTATGAGAAATGACGATAAAATTGCTGTTTTAAACTTGCAAAAACATAGAAAAACGCTGTTTTGAACTATTCAAACTGACAAATTCAAGTTTCTTTCGTGCGAAACGGCGATTTATGAGAAATGACGATAAAATTCCTGTTTTAAACTTGCAAAAACATAGAAAAACGCTGTTTTCAACTATTCAAACTGATAAATTCATGTTTCTTTCGTGCGAAACGGCGATTTATGAGAAATGACGATAAAATTGCTGTTTTAAACTTGCAAAAACATAGAAAAACGCTATTTTGGACTATTCAAACTGAAATATTCATGTTTCTTTCGTGTGAAACGGCGATTTATGAGAAATGACGATAAAATTGCTGTTTTAAACTCGCAAAAACATAGAAAAAAGCTGTTTTCAAATATTCAAACTGATAAATTCATGTTTCTTACGTTCGAAACGGTAGATTTTTGTGAAATCACGATAAAATTGCTGTTTTAAACTTGCAAAAACATAGAAAAACGCTGTTTTCAACTTTTCAAACTGACAAATTCATGTTTCTTCCGTGCGAAACGGCGATTTATGAGAAATGACGATAAAATTGCTGTTTTAAACTTGCAAAAACATAGAAAAACGCTATTTTCAACTACTCAAACTGATAAATTCATGTTTCTTTCGTGCGTAACGCCGATTTATGAAAAACAACGATAAAATTGCTGTTTTAAACATGCAAAAACATAGAAAAACGCTGTTTTCAACTTTCAAACTGATAAATTCATGTTTCTTCCGTGCGAAACGGCGATTTATGAGAAATGACGATAAAATTGCTGTTTTAAACTTGCAGAAACATAGAAAAACGCTGTTTTCAACTATTCAAACTGATAAATTCATGTTTCTTCCGTGCGATACGGTGATTCATGAGAAATGACGATAAGATTGCTGTTTTAAACTCGCAAAAACATAGAAAAAAGCTGTTTTCAAATATTCAAACTGATAAATTCATGTTTCTTACGTTCGAAACGGTGGATTTTTGTGAAATCACGATAAAATTGCTGTTTTAAACTTGCAAAAACATAGAAAAACGCTGTTTTCAACTTTTCAAACTGACAAATTCATGTTTCTTCCGTGCGAAACGGCGATTTATGAGAAATGACGATAAAATTGCTGTTTTAAACTTGCAAAAACATAGAAAAACGCTATTTTCAACTACTCAAACTGATAAATTCATGTTTCTTTCGTGCGTAACGCCGATTTATGAAAAACAACGATAAAATTGCTGTTTTAAACATGCAAAAACATAGAAAAACGCTGTTTTTAACTATTCAAACTGATAAATTCAGGTTTCTTTCGTGTGAAACGGCGTTTTATGAGAAATGACGATAAAATTGCTGTTTTAAACTTGCAAAAACATAGAAAAACGCTGTTTTGAACTATTCAAACTGACAAATTCAAGTTTCTTTCGTGCGAAACGGCGATTTATGAGAAATGACGATAAAATTCCTGTTTTAAACTTGCAAAAACATAGAAAAACGCTGTTTTCAACTATTCAAACTGATAAATTCATGTTTCTTTCGTGCGAAACGGCGATTTATGAGAAATGACGATAAAATTGCTGTTTTAAACTTGCAAAAACATAGAAAAACGCTATTTTGGACTATTCAAACTGAAATATTCATGTTTCTTTCGTGTGAAACGGCGATTTATGAGAAATGACGATAAAATTGCTGTTTTAAACTCGCAAAAACATAGAAAAAAGCTGTTTTCAAATATTCAAACTGATAAATTCATGTTTCTTACGTTCGAAACGGTGGATTTTTGTGAAATCACGATAAAATTGCTGTTTTAAACTTGCAAAAACATAGAAAAACGCTGTTTTCAACTTTTCAAACTGACAAATTCATGTTTCTTCCGTGCGAAACGGCGATTTATGAGAAATGACGATAAAATTGCTGTTTTAAACTTGCAAAAACATAGAAAAACGCTATTTTCAACTACTCAAACTGATAAATTCATGTTTCTTTCGTGCGTAACGCCGATTTATGAAAAACAACGATAAAATTGCTGTTTTAAACATGCAAAAACATAGAAAAACGCTGTTTTCAACTTTCAAACTGATAAATTCATGTTTCTTCCGTGCGAAACGGCGATTTATGAGAAATGACGATAAAATTGCTGTTTTAAACTTGCAGAAACATAGAAAAACGCTGTTTTCAACTATTCAAACTGATAAATTCATGTTTCTTCCGTGCGATACGGTGATTCATGAGAAATGACGATAAGATTGCTGTTTTAAACTTGCAAAAACATAGAAAAACACTGTTTTCAACTATTCAAACTGACAAATTCATGTTTCTTCCGTGCGAAACGGCGATTTATGAGAAATGACGATAAAATTGCTGTTTTAAACTTGCAAAAACATAGAAAAACGATGTTTTTAACTATTCAAACTGATAAATTCATGTTTCTTTCGTGCGAAACGGCGATTTATGAGAAATGACGATAAAATTGCTGTTTTAAACTTGCAAAAACATAAAAAAAACGCTGTTTTTTACTATTCAAACTGACAAATTCATGTTTCTTCCGTGCGAAACGGCGATTTATGAGAAATGACGATAAAATTGCTGTTTTAAACTCGCAAAAACATATAAAACCGCTGTTTTCAACTATTCAAACTGATAAATTCATGTTTCTTACGTTCGAAACGGTGGATTTTTGTGAAATCACGATAAAATTTCTGTTTTAAACTTGCAAAAACATAGAAAAACGCTGTTTTCAACTATTCAAACTGACAAATTCATGTTTCTTTCGTGTGAAATGGCGATTTATGAGAAATGACGATAAAATTGCTGTTTTAAACATGAAAAAACATAGAAAAACGCTGTTTTTAACTATTCAAACTGATAAATTCATGTTTCTTTCGTGTGAAACGGCGATTTAAGAGCAATGACGATAAAATTGCTGTTTTAAACTTGCAAAAACATAGAAAAACGCTGTTTTTAACTATTCAAACTGATAAATTCAGGTTTCTTTCGTTCGAAACGGTGGATTTTTGTGAAATCACTTTAAAACTGCTGTTTTAAACTTGCAAAAACATAGAAAAACGCTGTTTTGAACTATTCAAACTGATAAATTCATGTTTCTTTCGTGTGAAACGGCGATTTATGAGAAATGACGATAAAATTGCTGTTTTAAACTTGCAAAAACATAGAAAAACGCTGTTTTTAACTATTCAAACTGATAAATTCAGGTTTCTTTCGTGTGAAACGGCGATTTATGAGAAATGACGATAAAATTGCTGTTGTAAACTTGCAAAAACATAGAAAAACGCTGTTTTTAACTATTCAAACTGACAAATTCATGTTTCTTTCGTGTGAAACGGCGTTTTATGAGAAATGACGATAAAATTGCTGTTTTAAACTTGCAAAAACATAGAAAAACGCAGTTTTGAACTATTCAAACTGACAAATTCATGTTTCTTTCGTGTGAAACGGCGATTTATGTGAAATGACGATAAAATTGCTGTTTTAAACTTGCAAAAACATAGAAAAACGCTGTTTTCAACTATTCAAACTGACAAATTCATGTTTCTTTCGTGTGAAACGGCGATTTATGAGAAATGACGATAAAATTGCTGTTTGAATCTTGCAAAAACATAGAAAAACGCTGTTTTGAACTATTCAAACTGACAAATTCATGTTTCTTTCGTGCGAAACGGCTATTTATGAGAAATGACGATAAAATTGCTGTTTTAAACTTGCAAAAACATAGAAAAACGCTGTTTTTAACTATTCAAACTGATAAATTTAGGTTTCTTTCGTTCGAAACGGTGGATTTTTGTGAAATCACGATAAAACTGCTGTTTTAAACTTGCAAAAACATAGAAAAACGCTGTTTTGAACTATTCAAACTGATAAATTCATGTTTCTTTCGTGTGAAACGGCGATTTATGAGAAATGACGATAAAATTGCTGTTTTAAACTTGCAAAAACATAGAAAAACGCTGTTTTTAACTATTCAAACTGATAAATTCAGGTTTCTTTCGTGTGAAACGGCGATTTATGAGAAATGACGATAAAATTGCTGTTTTAAACTTGCAAAAACATAGAAAAACGCTGTTTTTAACTATTCAAACTGACAAATTCATGTTTCTTTCGTGTGAAACGGCGTTTTATGAGAAATGACGATAAAATTGCTGTTTTAAACTTGCAAAAACATAGAAAAACGCTGTTTTGAACTATTAAAACTGACAAATTCATGTTTCTTTCGTGTGAAACGGCGATTTATGAGAAATGACGATAAAATTGCTGTTTTAAACTTGCAAAAACATAGAAAAACGCTGTTTTTAACTATTCAAACTGACAAATTCATGTTTCTTTCGTGTGAAACGGCGATTTATGAGAAATGACGATAAAATTGCTGTTTTAAACTTGCAAAAACATAAAAAAACGCTGTTTTTTACTATTCAAACTGACAAATTCATGTTTCTTCCGTGCGAAACGGCGATTTATGAGAAATGACGATAAAATTGCTGTTTTAAACTCGCAAAAACATATAAAAACTCTGTTTTCAACTATTCAAACTGATAAATTCATGTTTCTTACGTTCGAAACGGTGGATTTTTGTGAAATCACGATAAAATTTCTGTTTTAAACTTGCAAAAACATAGAAAAACGCTGTTTTCAACTATTCAAACTGACAAATTCATGTTTCTTTCGTGTGAAATGGCGATTTATGAGAAATGACGATAAAATTGCTGTTTTAAACATGAAAAAACATAGAAAAACGCTGTTTTTAACTATTCAAACTGATAAATACATGTTTCTTTCGTGAGAAACGGAGATTTATGAGCAATGACGATAAAATTGCTGTTTTAAACTTGCAAAAACATAGAAAAACGCTGTTTTTAACTATTCAAACTGATAAATTCAGGTTTCTTTCGTTCGAAACGGTGGATTTTTGTGAAATCACGATAAAACTGCTGTTTTAAACTTGCAAAACCATAGAAAAACGCTGTTTTGAACTATTCAAACTGATAAATTCATGTTTCTTTCGTGTGAAACGGCGATTTATGAGAAATGACGATAAAATTGCTGTTTTAAACTTGCAAAAACATAGAAAAACGCTGTTTTTAACTATTCAAACTGATAAATTCAGGTTTCTTTCGTGTGAAACGGCGATTTATGAGAAATGACGATAAAATTGCTGTTTTAAACTTGCAAAAACATAGAAAAACGCTGTTTTGAACTATTCAAACTGACAAATTCATGTTTCTTCCGTGCGAAACGGCGATTTATGAGAAATGACGATAAAATTGCTGTTTGAAACTTGCAAAAACATAGAAAATAGCTGTTTTGAACTATTCAAACTGACAAATTCATGTTTCTTTCGTGCCAAGCGGCTATTTATGAGAAATGACGATAAAATTGCTGTTTTAAACTTGCAAAAACATAGAAAAACGCTGTTTTTAACTATTCAAATTGATAAATTCAGGTTTCTTTCGTTCGAAACGGTGGATTTTTGTGAAATCACGATAAAACTGCTGTTTTAAACTTGCAAAAACATAGAAAAACGCTGTTTTGAACTATTCAAACTGATAAATTCATGTTTCTTTCGTGTGAAACGGCGATTTATGAGAAATGACGATAAAATTGCTGTTTTAAACTTGCAAAAACATAGAAAAACGCTGTTTTTAACTATTCAAACTGATAAATTCAGGTTTCTTTCGTGTGAAACGGCGATTTATGAGAAATGACGATAAAATTGCTGTTTTAAACTCGCAAAAACATATAAAAACGCTGTTTTCAACTATTCAAACTGATAAATTCATGTTTCTTACGTTCGAAACGGTGGATTTTTGTGAAATCACGATAAAATTTCTGTTTTAAACTTGCAAAAACATAGAAAAACGCTGTTTTCAACTATTCAAACTGACAAATTCATGTTTCTTTCGTGTGAAATGGCGATTTATGAGAAATGACGATAAAATTACTGTTTTAAACATGAAAAAACATAGAAAAACGCTGTTTTTAACTATTCAAACTGATAAATTCATGTTTCTTTCGTGTGAAACGGCGATTTATGAGCAATGACGATAAAATTGCTGTTTTAAAATTGCAAAAACATAGAAAAACGCTGTTTTTAACTATTCAAACTGATAAATTCAGGTTTCTTTCGTTCGAAACGGTGGATTTTTGTGAAATCACGATAAAACTGCTGTTTTAAACTTGCAAAAACATAGAAAAACGCTGTTTTGAACTATTCAAACTGATAAATTCATGTTTCTTTCGTGTGAAACGGCGATTTATGAGAAATGACGATAAAATTGCTGTTTTAAACTTGCAAAAACATAGAAAAACGCTGTTTTGAACTATTCAAACTGACAAATTCATGTTTCTTTCGTGCGAAACGGCGATTTATGAGAAATGACGATAAAATTCCTGTTTTAAACTTGCAAAAACATAGAAAAACGCTGTTTTCAACTATTCAAACTGATAAATTCATGTTTCTTTCGTGCGAAACGGCGATTTATGAGAAATGACGATAAAATTGCTGTTTTAAACTTGCAAAAACATAGAAAAACGCTATTTTGGACTATTCAAACTGAAATATTCATGTTTCTTTCGTGTGAAACGGCGATTTATGAGAAATGACGATAAAATTGCTGTTTTAAACTCGCAAAAACATAGAAAAAAGCTGTTTTCAACTATTCAAACTGATAAATTCATGTTTCTTAAGTTCGAAACGGTGGATTTTTGTGAAATCACGATAAAATTGCTGTTTTAAACTTGCAAAAACATAGAAAAACGCTGTTTTCAACTTTTCAAACTAACAAATTCATGTTTCTTCCGTGCGAAACGGCGATTTATGAGAAATGACGATAAAATTGCTGTTTTAAACTTGCAAAAACATAGAAAAACGCTATTTTCAACTACTCAAACTGATAAATTCATGTTTCTTTCGTGCGTAACGCCGATTTATGAAAAACAACGATAAAATTGCTGTTTTAAACATGCAAAAACATAGAAAAACGCTGTTTTCAACTTTCAAACTGATAAATTCATGTTTCTTCCGTGCGAAACGGCGATTTATGAGAAATGACGATAAAATTGCTGTTTTAAACTTGCAGAAACATAGAAAAACGCTGTTTTCAACTATTCAAACTGATAAATTCATGTTTCTTCCGTGCGATACGGTGATTCATGAGAAATGACGATAAGATTGCTGTTTTAAACTTGCAAAAACATAGAAAAACACTGTTTTCAACTATTCAAACTGACAAATTCATGTTTCTTCCGTGCGAAACGGCGATTTATGAGAAATGACGATAAAATTGCTGTTTTAAACTTGCAAAAACATAGAAAAACGATGTTTTCAACTATTCAAACTGATAAATTCATGTTTCTTTCGTGCGAAACGGCGATTTATGAGAAATGACGATAAAATTGCTGTTTTAAACTTGCAAAAACATAAAAAAACGCTGTTTTTTACTATTCAAACTGACAAATTCATGTTTCTTCCGTGCGAAACGGCGATTTATGAGAAATGACGATAAAATTGCTGTTTTAAACTCGCAAAAACATATAAAAACGCTGTTTTCAACTATTCAAACTGATAAATTCATGTTTCTTACGTTCGAAACGGTGGATTTTTGTGAAATCACGATAAAATTTCTGTTTTAAACTTGCAAAAACATAGAAAAACGCTGTTTTCAATTATTCAAACTGACAAATTCATGTTTCTTTCGTGTGAAATGGCGATTTATGAGAAATGACGATAAAATTGCTGTTTTAAACATGAAAAAACATAGAAAAACGCTGTTTTTAACTATTCAAACTGATAAATTCATGTTTCTTTCGTGTGAAACGGCGATTTATGAGCAATGACGATAAAATTGCTGTTTTAAACTTGCAAAAACATAGAAAAACGCTGTTTTTAACTATTCAAACTGATAAATTCAGGTTTCTTTCGTTCGAAACGGTGGATTTTTGTGAAATCACTATAAACCTGCTGTTTTAAACTTGCAAAAACATAGAAAAACGCTGTTTTGAACTATTCAAACTGATAAATTCATGTTTCTTTCGTGTGAAACGGCGATTTATGAGAAATGACGATAAAATTGCTGTTTTAAACTTGCAAAAACATAGAAAAACGCTGTTTTTAACTATTCAAACTGATAAATTCAGGTTTCTTTCGTGTGAAACGGCGATTTATGAGAAATGACGATAAAATTGCTGTTTTAAACTTGCAAAAACATAGAAAAACGCTGTTTTTAACTATTCAAACTGACAAATTCATGTTTCTTTCGTGTGAAACGGCGTTTTATGAGAAATGACGATAAAATTGCTGTTTTAAACTTGCAAAAACATAGAAAAACGCTGTTTTGAACTATTCAAACTGACAAATTCATGTTTCTTTCGTGTGAAACGGCGATTTATGTGAAATGACGATAAAATTGCTGTTTTAAACTTGCAAAAACATAGAAAAACGCTGTTTTCAACTATTCAAACTGACAAATTCATGTTTCTTTCGTGTGAAACGGCGATTTATGAGAAATGACGATAAAATTGCTGTTTGAATCTTGCAAAAACATAGAAAAACGCTGTTTTGAACTATTCAAACTGACAAATTCATGTTTCTTTCGTGCGAAACGGCTATTTATGAGAAATGACGATAAAATTGCTGTTTTAAACTTGCAAAAACATAGAAAAACGCTGTTTTTAACTATTCAAACTGATAAATTCAGGTTTCTTTCGTTCGAAACGGTGGATTTTTGTGAAATCACGATAAAACTGCTGTTTTAAACTTGCAAAAACATAGAAAAACACTGTTTTGAACTATTCAAACTGATAAATTCAGGTTTCTTTCGTTCGAAACGGTGGATTTTTGTGAAATCACGATAAAACTGCTGTTTTAAACTTGCAAAACCATAGAAAAACGCTGTTTTGAACTATTCAAACTGATAAATTCATGTTTCTTTCGTGTGAAACGGCGATTTATGAGAAATGACGATAAAATTGCTGTTTTAAACTTGCAAAAACATAGAAAAACGCTGTTTTTAACTATTCAAACTGATAAATTCATGTTTCTTTCGTGAGAAACGGCGATTTATGAGCAATGACGATAAAATTGCTGTTTTAAACTTGCAAAAACATAGAAAAACGCTGTTTTTAACTATTCAAACTGATAAATTCAGGTTTCTTTCGTTCGAAACGGTGGATTTTTGTGAAATCACGATAAAACTGCTGTTTTAAACTTGCAAAACCATAGAAAAACGCTGTTTTGAACTATTCAAACTGATAAATTCATGTTTCTTTCGTGTGAAACGGCGATTTATGAGAAATGACGATAAAATTGCTGTTTTAAACTTGCAAAAACATAGAAAAACGCTGTTTTTAACTATTCAAACTGATAAATTCAGGTTTCTTTCGTGTAAAACGGCGATTTATGAGAAATGACGATAAAATTGCTGTTTTAAACTTGCAAAAACATAGAAAAACGCTGTTTTTAACTATTCAAACTGACAAATTCATGTTTCTTTCGTGTGAAACGGCGTTTTATGAGAAATGACGATAAAATTGCTGTTTTAAACTTGCAAAAACATAGAAAAACGCTGTTTTGAACTATTCAAACTGACAAATTCATGTTTCTTTCGTGTGAAACGGCGATTTATGTGAAATGACGATAAAATTGCTGTTTTAAACTTGCAAAAACATAGAAAAACGCTGTTTTCAACTATTCAAACTGACAAATTCATGTTTCTTTCGTGTGAAACGGCGATTTATGAGAAATGACGATAAAATTGCTGTTTGAAACTTGCAAAAACATAGAAAAACGCTGTTTTGAACTATTCAAACTGATAAATTCATGTTTCTTTCGTGCCAAACGGCTATTTATGAGAAATGACGATAAAATTGCTGTTTTAAACTTGCAAAAACATAGAAAAACGCTGTTTTTAACTATTCAAACTGATAAATTCAGGTTTCTTTCGTTCGAAACGGTGGATTTTTGTAAAATCACGATAAAACTGCTGTTTTAAACTTGCAAAAACATAGAAAAACGCTGTTTCGAACTATTCAAACTGATAAATTCATGTTTCTTTCGTGTGAAACGGCGATTTATGAGAAATGACGATAAAATTGCTGTTTTAAACTTGCAAAAACATAGAAAAACGCTGTTTTTAACTATTCAAACTGATAAATTCAGGTTTCTTTCGTGTGAAACGGCGATTTATGAGAAATGACGATAAAATTGCTGTTTTAAACTTGCAAAAACATAGAAAAACGCTGTTTTTAACTATTCAAACTGACAAATTCATGTTTCTTTCGTGTGAAACGGCGATTTATGAGGAATGACGATAAAATTGCTGTTTTAAACTTGCAAAAACATAGAAAAACGCTGTTTTTAACTATTCAAACTGACAAATTCATGTTTCTTTCGTGTGAAACGGCGTTTTATGAGAAATGACGATAAAATTGCTGTTTTAAACTTGCAAAAACATAGAAAAACGCTGTTTTGAACTATTCAAACTGACAAATTCATGTTTCTTTCGTGTGAAACAGCGATTTATGTGAAATGACGATAAAATTGCTGTTTTAAACTTGCAAAAACATAGAAAAACGCTGTTTTCAACTATTCAAACTGACAAATTCATGTTTCTTTCGTGTGAAACGGCGATTTATGAGAAATGACGATAAAATTGCTGTTTGAATCTTGCAAAAACATAGAAAAACGCTGTTTTGAACTATTCAAACTGACAAATTCATGTTTCTTTCGTGCGAAACGGCTATTTATGAGAAATGACGATAAAATTGCTGTTTTAAACTTGCAAAAACATAGAAAAACGCTGTTTTTAACTATTCAAACTGATAAATTCAGGTTTCTTTCGTTCGAAACGGTGGATTTTTGTGAAATCACGATAAAACTGCTGTTTTAAACTTGCAAAAACATAGAAAAACGCTGTTTTGAACTATTCAAACTGATAAATTCATGTTTCTTTCGTGTGAAACGGCGATTTATGAGAAATGACGATAAAATTGCTGTTTTAAACTTGCAAAAACATAGAAAAACGCTGTTTTTAACTATTCAAACTGATAAATTCAGGTTTCTTTCGTGTGAAACGGCGATTTATGAGAAATGACGATAAAATTGCTGTTTTAAACTTGCAAAAACATAGAAAAACGCTGTTTTTAACTATTCAAACTGACAAATTCATGTTTCTTTCGTGTGAAACGGCGTTTTATGAGAAATGACGATAAAATTGCTGTTTTAAACTTGCAAAAACATAGAAAAACGCTGTTTTTAACTATTCAAACTGATAAATTCAGGTTTCTTTCGTTCGAAACGGTGGATTTTTGTGAAATCACGATAAAACTGCTGTTTTAAACTTGCAAAAACATAGAAAAACGCTGTTTTGAACTATTCAAACTGATAAATTCATGTTTCTTTCGTGTGAAACGGCGATTTATGAGAAATGACGATAAAATTGCTGTTTTAAACTTGCAAAAACATAGAAAAACGCTGTTTTTAACTATTCAAACTGATAAATTCAGGTTTCTTTCGTGTGAAACGGTGATTTATGAGAAATGACGATAAAATTGCTGTTTTAAACTTGCAAAAACATAGAAAAACGCTGTTTTTAACTATTCAAACTGACAAATTCATGTTTCTTTCGTGTGAAACGGCGTTTTATGAGAAATGACGATAAAATTGCTGTTTTAAACTTGCAAAAACATAGAAAAACGCTGTTTTGAACTATTCAAACTGACAAATTCATGTTTCTTTCGTGTGAAACGGCGATTTATGAGAAATGACGATAAAATTGCTGTTTTAAACTTGCAAAAACATAGTAAACGCTGTTTTTAACTATTCAAACTGACAAATTCATGTTTCTTTCGTGTGAAACGGCGATTTATGAGAAATGACGATAAAATTGCTGTTTTAAACTTGCAAAAACATAAAAAAACGCTGTTTTTTACTATTCAAACTGACAAATTCATGTTTCTTCCGTGCGAAACGGCGATTTATGAGAAATGACGATAAAAATGCTGTTTTAAACTCGCAAAAACATATAAAAACTCTGTTTTCAACTATTCAAACTGATAAATTCATGTTTCTTACGTTCGAAACGGTGGATTTTTGTGAAATCACGATAAAATTTCTGTTTTAAACTTGCAAAAACATAGAAAAACGCTGTTTTCAACTATTCAAACTGACAAATTCATGTTTCTTTCGTGTGAAACGGCGTTTTATGAGAAATGACGATAAAATTGCTGTTTTAAACTTGCAAAAACATAGAAAAACGCTGTTTTGAACTATTCAAACTGATAAATTCATGTTTCTTTCGTGCGAAACGGCGATTTATGAGAAATGACGATAAAATTGCTGTTTGAAACTTGCAAAAACATAGAAAAACGCTGTTTTGAACTATTCAAACTGACAAATTCATGTTTCTTTCGTGCCAAACGGCTATTTATGAGAAATGACGATAAAATTGCTGTTTTAAACTTGCAAAAACATAGAAAAACACTGTTTTTAACTATTCAAACTGATAAATTCAGGTTTCTTTCGTTCGAAACGGTGGATTTTTGTGAAATCACGATAAAACTGCTGTTTTAAACTTGCAAAAACATAGAAAAACGCTGTTTTGAACTATTCAAACTGATAAATTCATGTTTCTTTCGTGTGAAACGGCGATTTATGAGAAATGACGATAAAATTGCTGTTTTAAACTTGCAAAAACATAGAAAAACGCTGTTTTTAACTATTCAAACTGATAAATTCAGGTTTCTTTCGTGTGAAACGGTGATTTATGAGAAATGACGATAAAATTGCTGTTTTAAACTTGCAAAAACATAGAAAAACGCTGTTTTTAACTATTCAAACTGACAAATTCATGTTTCTTTCGTGTGAAACGGCGTTTTATGAGAAATGACGATAAAATTGCTGTTTTAAACTTGCAAAAACATAGAAAAACGCTGTTTTGAACTATTCAAACTGATAAATTCATGTTTCTTTCGTGTGAAACGGCGATTTATGAGAAATGACGATAAAATTGCTGTTTGAATCTTGCAAAAACATAGAAAAACGCTGTTTTGAACTATTCAAACTGACAAATTCATGTTTCTTTCGTGCGAAACGGCTATTTATGAGAAATGACGATAAAATTGCTGTTTTAAACTTGCAAAAACATAGAAAAAACGCTGTTTTTAACTATTCAAACTGATAAATTCAGGTTTCTTTCGTTCGAAACGGTGGATTTTTGTGAAATCACGATAAAACTGCTGTTTTAAACTTGCAAAAACATAGAAAAACGCTGTTTTGAACTATTCAAACTGATAAATTCATGTTTCTTTCGTGTGAAACGGCGATTTATGAGAAATGACGATAAAATTGCTGTTTTAAACTTGCAAAAACATAGAAAAACGCTGTTTTTAACTATTCAAACTGATAAATTCAGGTTTCTTTCGTGTGAAACGGCGATTTATGAGAAATGACGATAAAATTGCTGTTTTAAACTTGCAAAAACATAGAAAAACGCTGTTTTTAACTATTCAAACTGACAAATTCATGTTTCTTTCGTGTGAAACGGCGTTTTATGAGAAATGACGATAAAATTGCTGTTTTAAACTTGCAAAAACATAGAAAAACGCTGTTTTTAACTATTCAAACTGATAAATTCAGGTTTCTTTCGTTCGAAACGGTGGATTTTTGTGAAATCACGATAAAACTGCTGTTTTAAACTTGCAAAAACATAGAAAAACGCTGTTTTGAACTATTCAAACTGATAAATTCATGTTTCTTTCGTGTGAAACGGCGATTTATGAGAAATGACGATAAAATTGCTGTTTTAAACTTGCAAAAACATAGAAAAACGCTGTTTTTAACTATTCAAACTGATAAATTCAGGTTTCTTTCGTGTGAAACGGTGATTTATGAGAAATGACGATAAAATTGCTGTTTTAAACTTGCAAAAACATAGAAAAACGCTGTTTTTAACTATTCAAACTGACAAATTCATGTTTCTTTCGTGTGAAACGGCGTTTTATGAGAAATGACGATAAAATTGCTGTTTTAAACTTGCAAAAACATAGAAAAACGCTGTTTTGAACTATTCAAACTGACAAATTCATGTTTCTTTCGTGTGAAACGGCGATTTATGAGAAATGACGATAAAATTGCTGTTTTAAAACTTGCAAAAACATAGTAAACGCTGTTTTTAACTATTCAAACTGACAAATTCATGTTTCTTTCGTGTGAAACGGCGATTTATGAGAAATGACGATAAAATTGCTGTTTTAAACTTGCAAAAACATAAAAAAACGCTGTTTTTTACTATTCAAACTGACAAATTCATGTTTCTTCCGTGCGAAACGGCGATTTATGAGAAATGACGATAAAAATGCTGTTTTAAACTCGCAAAAACATATAAAAACTCTGTTTTCAACTATTCAAACTGATAAATTCATGTTTCTTACGTTCGAAACGGTGGATTTTTGTGAAATCACGATAAAATTTCTGTTTTAAACTTGCAAAAACATAGAAAAACGCTGTTTTCAACTATTCAAACTGACAAATTCATGTTTCTTTCGTGTGAAACGGCGTTTTATGAGAAATGACGATAAAATTGCTGTTTTAAACTTGCAAAAACATAGAAAAACGCTGTTTTGAACTATTCAAACTGATAAATTCATGTTTCTTTCGTGCGAAACGGCGATTTATGAGAAATGACGATAAAATTGCTGTTTGAAACTTGCAAAAACATAGAAAAACGCTGTTTTGAACTATTCAAACTGACAAATTCATGTTTCTTTCGTGCCAAACGGCTATTTATGAGAAATGACGATAAAATTGCTGTTTTAAACTTGCAAAAACATAGAAAAACACTGTTTTTAACTATTCAAACTGATAAATTCAGGTTTCTTTCGTTCGAAACGGTGGATTTTTGTGAAATCACGATAAAACTGCTGTTTTAAACTTGCAAAAACATAGAAAAACGCTGTTTTGAACTATTCAAACTGATAAATTCATGTTTCTTTCGTGTGAAACGGCGATTTATGAGAAATGACGATAAAATTGCTGTTTTAAACTTGCAAAAACATAGAAAAACGCTGTTTTTAACTATTCAAACTGATAAATTCAGGTTTCTTTCGTGTGAAACGGTGATTTATGAGAAATGACGATAAAATTGCTGTTTTAAACTTGCAAAAACATAGAAAAACGCTGTTTTTAACTATTCAAACTGACAAATTCATGTTTCTTTCGTGTGAAACGGCGTTTTATGAGAAATGACGATAAAATTGCTGTTTTAAACTTGCAAAAACATAGAAAAACGCTGTTTTGAACTATTCAAACTGATAAATTCATGTTTCTTTCGTGCGAAACGGCGATTTATGAGAAATGACGATAAAATTGCTGTTTGAAACTTGCAAAAACATAGAAAAACGCTGTTTTGAACTATTCAAACTGACAAATTCATGTTTCTTTCGTGCCAAACGGCTATTTATGAGAAATGACGATAAAATTGCTGTTTTAAACTTGCAAAAACATAGAAAAACGCTGTTTTTAACTATTCAAACTGATAAATTCAGGTTTCTTTCGTTCGAAACGGTGGATTTTTGTGAAATCACGATAAAACTGCTGTTTTAAACTTGCAAAAACATAGAAAAACGCTGTTTTGAACTATTCAAACTGATAAATTCATGTTTCTTTCGTGTGAAACGGCGATTTATGAGAAATGACGATAAAATTGCTGTTTTAAACTTGCAAAAACATAGAAAAACGCTGTTTTTAACTATTCAAACTGATAAATTCAGGTTTCTTTCGTGTGAAACGGCGATTTATGAGAAATGACGATAAAATTAATGTTTTAAACTTGCAAAAACATAGAAAAACGCTGTTTTTAACTATTCAAACTGACAAATTCATGTTTCTTTCGTGTGAAACGGCGATTTATGAGAAATGACGATAAAATTGCTGTTTTAAACTTGCAAAAACATAGAAAAACGCTGTTTTTAACTATTCAAACTGACAAATTCATGTTTCTTTCGTGTGAAACGGCGTTTTATGAGAAATGACGATAAAATTGCTGTTTTAAACTTGCAAAAACATAGAAAAACGCTGTTTTGAACTATTCAAACTGACAAATTCATGTTTCTTTCGTGTGAAACGGCGATTTATGTGAAATGACGATAAAATTGCTGTTTTAAACTTGCAAAAACATAGAACAAACGCTGTTTTCAACTATTCAAACTGACAAATTCATGTTTCTTTCGTGTGAAACGGCGATTTATGAGAAATGACGATAAAATTGCTGTTTGAAACTTGCAAAAACATAGAAAAACGCTGTTTTGAACTATTCAAACTGACAAATTCATGTTTCTTTCGTGCCAAACGGCTATTTATGAGAAATGACTATAAATTTGCTGTTTTAAACTTGCAAAAACATAGAAAAACGCTGTTTTTAACTATTCAAACTGATAAATTCAGGTTTCTTTCGTTCGAAACGGTGGATTTTTGTGAAATCACGATAAAACTGCTGTTTTAAACTTGCAAAAACATAGAAAAACGCTGTTTTGAACTATTCAAACTGATAAATTCATGTTTCTTTCGTGTGAAACGGCGATTTATGAGAAATGACGATAAAATTGCTGTTTTAAACTTGCAAAAACATAGAAAAACGCTGTTTTTAACTATTCAAACTGATAAATTCAGGTTTCTTTCGTGTGAAACGGCGATTTATAAGAAATGACGATAAAATTGCTGTTTTAAACTTGCAAAAACATAGAAAAACGCTGTTTTTAACTATTCAAACTGACAAATTCATGTTTCTTTCATGTGAAACGGCGATTTATGAGGAATGACGATAAAATTGCTGTTTTAAACTTGCAAAAACATAGAAAAACGCTGTTTTTAACTATTCAAACTGACAAATTCATGTTTCTTTCGTGTGAAACGGCGTTTTATGAGAAATGACGATAAAATTGCTGTTTTAAACTTGCAAAAACATAGAAAAACTCTGTGTTGAACTATTCAAACTGACAAATTCATGTTTCTTTCGTGTGAAACGGCGATTTATGTGAAATGACGATAAAATTGCTGTTTTAAACTCGCAAAAACATAGAAAAACGCTGTTTTCAACTATTCAAACTGACAAATTCATGTTTCTTTCGTGTGAAACGGCGATTTATGAGAAATGACGATAAAATTGCTGTTTGAATCTTGCAAAAACATAGAAAAACGCTGTTTTGAACTATTCAAACTGACAAATTCATGTTTCTTTCGTGCGAAACGGCTATTTATGAGAAATGACGATAAAATTGCTGTTTTAAACTTGCAAAAACATAGAAAAACGCTGTTTTTAACTATTCAAACTGATAAATTCAGGTTTCTTTTGTTCGAAACGGTGGATTTTTGTGAAATCACGATAAAACTGCTGTTTTAAACTTGCAAAAACATAGAAAAACGCTGTTTTGAACTATTCAAACTGATAAATTCATGTTTCTTTCGTGTGAAACGGCGATTTATGAGAAATGACGATAAAATTGCTGTTTTAAACTTGCAAAAACATAGAAAAACGCTGTTTTTAACTATTCAAACTGATAAATTCAGGTTTCTTTCGTGTGAAACGGCGATTTATGAGAAATGACGATAAAATTGCTGTTTGAAACTTGCAAAAACATAGAAAAACGCTGTTTTGAACTATTCAAACTGACAAATTCATGTTTCTTTCGTGCCAAACGGCTATTTATGAGAAATGACTATAAATTTGCTGTTTTAAACTTGCAAAAACATAGAAAAACGCTGTTTTTAACTATTCAAACTGATAAATTCAGGTTTCTTTCGTTCGAAACGGTGGATTTTTGTGAAATCACGATAAAACTGCTGTTTTAAACTTGCAAAAACATAGAAAAACGCTGTTTTGAACTATTCAAACTGATAAATTCATGTTTCTTTCGTGTGAAACGGCGATTTATGAGAAATGACGATAAAATTGCTGTTTTAAACTTGCAAAAACATAGAAAAACGCTGTTTTTAACTATTCAAACTGATAAATTCAGGTTTCTTTCGTGTGAAACGGCGATTTATAAGAAATGACGATAAAATTGCTGTTTTAAACTTGCAAAAACATAGAAAAACGCTGTTTTTAACTATTCAAACTGACAAATTCATGTTTCTTTCATGTGAAACGGCGATTTATGAGGAATGACGATAAAATTGCTGTTTTAAACTTGCAAAAACATAGAAAAACGCTGTTTTTAACTATTCAAACTGACAAATTCATGTTTCTTTCGTGTGAAACGGCGTTTTATGAGAAATGACGATAAAATTGCTGTTTTAAACTTGCAAAAACATAGAAAAACTCTGTGTTGAACTATTCAAACTGACAAATTCATGTTTCTTTCGTGTGAAACGGCGATTTATGTGAAATGACGATAAAATTGCTGTTTTAAACTTGCAAAAACATAGAAAAACGCTGTTTTCAACTATTCAAACTGACAAATTCATGTTTCTTTCGTGTGAAACGGCGATTTATGAGAAATGACGATAAAATTGCTGTTTGAATCTTGCAAAAACATAGAAAAACGCTGTTTTGAACTATTCAAACTGACAAATTCATGTTTCTTTCGTGCGAAACGGCTATTTATGAGAAATGACGATAAAATTGCTGTTTTAAACTTGCAAAAACATAGAAAAACGCTGTTTTTAACTATTCAAACTGATAAATTCAGGTTTCTTTTGTTCGAAACGGTGGATTTTTGTGAAATCACGATAAAACTGCTGTTTTAAACTTGCAAAAACATAGAAAAACGCTGTTTTGAACTATTCAAACTGATAAATTCATGTTTCTTTCGTGTGAAACGGCGATTTATGAGAAATGACGATAAAATTGCTGTTTTAAACTTGCAAAAACATAGAAAAACGCTGTTTTTAACTATTCAAACTGATAAATTCAGGTTTCTTTCGTGTGAAACGGCGATTTATGAGAAATGACGATAAAATTGCTGTTTTAAACTTGCAAAAACATAGAAAAACGCTGTTTTTAACTATTCAAACTGACAAATTCATGTTTCTTTCGTGTGAAACGGCGTTTTATGAGAAATGACGATAAAATTGCTGTTTTAAACTTGCAAAAACATAGAAAAACGCTGTTTTGAACTATTCAAACTGACAAATTCATGTTTCTTTCGTGTGAAACGGCGATTTATGAGAAATGACGATAAAATTGCTGTTTTAAACTTGCAAAAACATAGTAAACGCTGTTTTTAACTATTCAAACTGACAAATTCATGTTTCTTTCGTGTGAAACGGCGATTTATGAGAAATGACGATAAAATTGCTGTTTTAAACTTGCAAAAACATAAAAAAACGCTGTTTTTTACTATTCAAACTGACAAATTCATGTTTCTTCCGTGCGAAACGGCGATTTATGAGAAATGACGATAAAATTGCTGTTTTAAACTCGCAAAAACATATAAAAACTCTGTTTTCAACTATTCAAACTGACAAATTCATGTTTCTTTCGTGTGAAATGGCGATTTATGAGAAATGACGATAAAATTGCTGTTTGAAACTTGCAAAAACATAGAAAAACGCTGTTTTGAACTATTCAAACTGACAAATTCATGTTTCTTTCGTGCCAAACGGCTATTTATGAGAAATGACGATAAAATTGCTGTTTTAAACTTGCAAAAACATAGAAAAACGCTGTTTTTAACTATTCAAACTGATAAATTCAGGTTTCTTTCGTTCGAAACGGTGGATTTTTGTGAAATCACGATAAAACTGCTGTTTTAAAACTTGCAAAAACATAGAAAAACGCTGTTTTGAACTATTCAAACTGATAAATTCATGTTTCTTTCGTGTGAAACGGCGATTTATGAGAAATGACGATAAAATTGCTGTTTTAAACTTGCAAAAACATAGAAAAACGCTGTTTTTAACTATTCAAACTGATAAATTCAGGTTTCTTTCGTGTGAAACGGCGATTTATGAGAAATGACGATAAAATTGCTGTTTTAAACTTGCAAAAACATAGAAAAACGCTGTTTTTAACTATTCAAACTGACAAATTCATGTTTCTTTCGTGTGAAACGGCGTTTTATGAGAAATGACGATAAAATTGCTGTTTTAAACTTGCAAAAACATAGAAAAACGCTGTTTTGAACTATTCAAACTGACAAATTCATGTTTCTTTCGTGTGAAACGGCGATTTATGAGAAATGACGATAAAATTGCTGTTTTAAACTTGCAAAAACATAGAAAAACGCTGTTTTTAACTATTCAAACTGACAAATTCATGTTTCTTTCGTGTGAAACGGCGATTTATGAGAAATGACGATAAAATTGCTGTTTTAAACATGGAAAAACATAGAAAAACGCTGTTCTGAACTATTCAAACTGACAAATTCATGTTTCTTTCATGTGAAACGGCGATTTATGAGAAATAACGATAAAATTGCTGTTTTAAACTTGTAAAAACATAGAAAAACGCTGTTTTTAACTATTAAATTTGACAAATTCATGTTTCTTTCGTGTGAAACGGCGTTTTATGAGAAATGACGATAAAATTGCTGTTTTAAACTTGCAAAAACATAGAAAAACGCTGTTTTGAACTATTCAAACTGACAAATTCATGTTTCTTTCGTGTAAAACGGCGATTTATGAGAAATGACGATAAAATTTCTGTTTTAAACTTGCAAAAACATAGAAAAACGCTGTTTTCAACTATTCAAACTGACAAATTCATGTTTCTTTCGTGTGAAACGGCGATTTATGAGAAATGACGATAAAATTGCTGTTTTAAACATGAAAAAACATAGAAAAACGCTGTTTTTAACTATTCAAACTGATAAATTCAGGTTTCTTTCGTGTGAAACGGCGATTTATGTGAAATGACGATAAAATTGCTGTTTTAAACTTGCAAAAACATAGAAAAACGCTGTTTTTAACTATTCAAACAGACAAATTCATGTTTCTTTCGTGTGAAACGGCGTTTTATGAGAAATGACGATAAAATTGCTGTTTTAAACTTGCAAAAACATAGAAAAACGCTGTTTTGAACTATTCAAATTGACAAATTCATGTTTCTTTCGTGTGAAACGGCGATTTATGAGAAATGACGATAAAATTGCTGTTTTAAACTTGCAAAAACATAGAAAAACGCTGTTTTTAACTATTCAAACTGACAAATTCATGTTTCTTTTGTGTGAAACGGCGATTTATGAGAAATGACGATAAAATTGCTGTTTTAAACATGAAAAAACATAGAAAAACGCTGTTTTGAACTATTCAAACTGATAAATTCATGTTTCTTCCGTGTGAAACGGCGATTTATGAGAAATGACGATAAAATTGCTGTTTTAAACATGCAAAAACATAGAAAAACGCTGTTTTTAACTATTCAAACTGATAAATTCAGGTTTCTTTCGTGTGAAACGGCGTTTTATGAGAAATGACGATAAAATTGCTGTTTTAAACTTGCAAAAACATAGAAAAACGCTGTTTTGAACTATTCAAACTGACAAATTCATGTTTCTTTCGTGTGAAACGGTGTTTTATGAGAAATGACGATAAAATTGCTGTTTTAAACTTGCAAAAACATAGAAAAACGCTGTTTTGAACTATTCAAACTGACAAATTCATGTTTCTTTTGTGTGAAACGGCGATTTATGTGAAATGACGATAAAATTGCTGTTTTAAACTTGCAAAAACATAGAAAAACGCTGTTTTCAACTATTCAAACTAACAAATTCATGTTTCTTTCGTGTGAAACGGCGATTTATGAGAAATGACGATAAAATTGCTGTTTGAAACTTGAAAAAACATAGAAAAACGCTGTTTTGAACTATTCAAACTGACAAATTCATGTTTCTTTCGTGCGAAACGGCTATTTATGAGAAATGACGATAAAATTGCTGTATAAACTTGCAAGAACACAGAAAAACGCTGTTTTTAACTATTCAAACTGATAAATTCAGGTTTCTTTCGTTCGAAACGGTGGATTTTTGTGAAATCACGATAAAACTGCTGTTTTAAACTTGCAAAAACATAGAAAAACGCTGTTTTGAACTATTCAAACTGATAAATTCATGTTTCTTTCGTGTGAATCGGCGATTTATGAGAAATGACGATAAAATTGCTGTTTTAAACTTGCAAAAACATAGAAAAACGATGTTTTTAAATATTCAAACTGATAAATTCAGGTTTCTTTCGTGTGAAACGGCGATTTATGAGAAATGACGATAAAATTGCTGTTTTAAACATGAAAAAACATAGAAAAACGCTGTTTTGAACTATTCAAACTGACAAATTCATGTTTCTTTCGTGTGAAACGGCGATTTATGAGAAATAACGATAAACTTGCTGTTTTAAACTTGTAAAAACATAGAAAAACGCTGTTTTTAACTATTAAATTTGACAAATTCATGTTTCTTTCGTGTGAAACGGCGTTTTATGAGAAATGACGATAAAATTGCTGTTTTAAAACTTGCAAAAACATAGAAAAACGCTGTTTTGAACTATTCAAACTGACAAATTCATGTTTCTTTCGTGTGAAACGGCGATTTATGAGAAATGACGATAAAATTTCTGTTTTAAACTTGCAAAAACATAGAAAAACGCTGTTTTCAACTATTCAAACTGACAAAGTCCTGTTTCTTTCGTGTGGAACGGCGATTTATGAGAAATGACGATAAAATTGCTATTATAAACATGAAAAAACATAGAAAAACGCTGTTTTGAACTATTCAAACTGATAAATTCAGGTTTCTTTCGTGTGAAACGGCGATTTATGTGAAATGACGATAAAATTGCTGTTTTAAACTTGCAAAACATAGAAAAACGCTGTTTTTAACTATTCAAACTGACAAATTCATGTTTCTTTCGTGTGAAACGGCGTTTTATGAGAAATGACGATAAAATTGCTGTTTTAAACTTGCAAAAACATAGAAAAACGCTGTTTTGTACTATTCAAACTGACAAATTCATGTTTCTTTCGTGTGAAACGGCGATTTATGAGAAATGACGATAAAATTGCTGTTTTAAACTTGCAAAAACATAGAAAAACGCTGTTTTTAACTATTCAAACTGACAAATTCATGTTTCTTTTGTGTGAAACGGCGATTTATGAGAAAAGACGATAAAATTGCTGTTTTAAAACATGAAAAAACATAGAAAAACGCTGTTTTGAACTATTCAAACTGATAAATTCATGTTTCTTTCGTGTGAAACGGCGATTTATGAGAAATGACGATAAAATTGCTGTCTTAACATGCTAAAACATAGAAAAACGCTGTTTTTAACTATTCAAAACTGATAAATTCAGGTTTCTTTCGTGTGAAACGGCGTTTTATGAGAAATGACGATAAAATTGCTGTTTTAAACTTGCAAAAACATAGAAAAACGCTGTTTTGAAATATTCAAACTGACAAATTCATGTTTCTTTCGTGTGAAACGGCGATTTATGAGAAATGACGATAAAATTGCTGTTTTAAACTTGCAAAAACATAGAAAAAACGCTGTTTTGAACTATTCAAACTGACAAATTCATGTTTCTTTCGTGTGAAACGGCGATTTATGAGAAATGACGATAAAATTGCTGTTTTAACTTGCAAAAACATAGAAAAACGCTGTTTTTAACTATTCAAACTGATAAATTCATGTTTCTTTCGTGTGAAACGGCGATTTATGAGAAATGACGATAAAAATGCTGTTTTAAACTTGCAAAAACATAGAAAAACGCTGTTTTTAACTATTCAAACTGATAAATTCAGGTTTCTTTCGTTCGAAACGGTGGATTTTTGTGAAATCACGATAAAACTGCTGTTTTAAACTTGCAAAAACATAGAAAAACGCTGTTTTGAACTATTCAAACTGATAAACTCATGTTTCTTTCGTGTGAAACGGCGATTTATGAGAAATGACGATAAAATTGCTGTTTTAAACATGAAAAAACATAGAAAAAACGCTGTTTTTAACTATTCAAACTGATAAATTCATGTTTCTTTCGTGTGAAACGGCGATTTATGAGAAATGACGATAAAATTGCTGTTTTAAACTTGCAAAAACATAGAAAAACGCTGTTTTGAACTATTCAAACTGACAAATTCAAACATATTTCTTTCGTCTGAAACGGCGATTTATGAGAAATGACGATAAAATTGCTGTTTTAAACTTGCAAAAACATAGAAAAACGCTGTTTTCAACTATTCAAACTGACAAATTCATGTTTCTTTCGTGTGAAACGGCGATTTATGAGAAATGACGATAAAATTGCTGTTTGAAACTTGCAAAAACATAGAAAAACGCTGTTTTGAACTATTCAAACTGACAAATTCATGTTTCTTTCGTGTGAAACGGCGATTTATGAGAAATGACGATAAAATTGCTGTTTGAAACTTGCAAAAACATAGAAAAACGCTGTTTTGAACTATTCAAAACTGATAAATTCAGGTTCTTTCGTTCGAAACGGTGGATTTTGTGAAATCACGATAAAATTTCTGTTTTAAACTTGCAAAAACATAGAAAAACGCTGTTTTCAACTATTCAAACTGACAAATTCATGTTTCTTTCGTGTGAAACGGCGATTTATGAGAAATGACGAAAAAATTGCTGTTTTAAACATGAAAAAACATAGAAAAACGCTGTTTTTAACTATTCAAACTGATAAATTCATGTTTCTTTCGTGTGAAACGGCGATTTATGAGAAATGACGATAAAATTGCTGTTTTAAATATGCAAAAACATAGAAAAACGCAGTTTTCAACTATTCAAACTGACAAATTCATGTTTCTTTCGTGTGAAACGGCGATTTATGAGAAATAACGATAAACTTGCTGTTTTAAACTTGTAAAAACATAGAAAAACGCTGTTTTTAACTATTAAATTTGACAAATTCATGTTTCTTTCGTGTGAAACGGCGTTTTATGAGAAATGACGATAAAATTGCTGTTTTAAACTTGCAAAAAACATAGAAAAAACGCTGTTTTGAACTATTCAAACTGACAAATTCATGTTTCTTTCGTGTGAAACGGCGATTTATGAGAAATGACGATAAAATTTCTGTTTTAAACTTGCAAAAACATAGAAAAACGCTGTTTTCAACTATTCAAACTGACAAAGTCCTGTTTCTTTCGTGTGGAACGGCGATTTATGAGAAATGACGATAAAATTGCTGTTATAAACATGAAAAACATAGAAAAACGCTGTTTTGAACTATTCAAACTGATAAATTCAGGTTTCTTTCGTGTGAAACGGCGATTTATGTGAAATGACGATAAAATTGCTGTTTTAAACTTGCAAAAACCATAGAAAACGCTGTTTTTAACTATTCAAACTGACAAATTCATGTTTCTTTCGTGTGAAACGGCGTTTTATGAGAAATGACGATAAAATTGCTGTTTTAAACTTGCAAAAACATAGAAAAAACGCTGTTTTGTACTATTCAAACTGACAAATTCATGTTTCTTTCGTGTGAAACGGCGATTTATGAGAAATGACAATAAAATTGCTGTTTTAAACTTGCAAAAACATAGAAAAACGCTGTTTTTAACTATTCAAACTGACAAATTCATGTTTCTTTTGTGTGAAACGGCGATTTATGAGAAAAGACGATAAAATTGCTGTTTTAAACATGAAAAAACATAGAAAAACGCTGTTTTGAACTATTCAAACTGATAAATTCATGTTTCTTTCGTGTGAAACGGCGATTTATGAGAAATGACGATAAAATTGCTGTCTTAACATGCAAAAACATAGAAAAACGCTGTTTTTACTATTCAAACTGATAAATTCAGGTTTCTTTCGTGTGAAACGGCGTTTTATGAGAAATGACGATAAAATTGCTGTTTTAAACTTGCAAAAACATAGAAAAACGCTGTTTTGAAATATTCAAACTGACAAATTCATGTTTCTTTCGTGTGAAACGGCGATTTATGAGAAATGACGATAAAATTGCTGTTTTAAACTTGCAAAAACATAGAAAAACGCTGTTTTGAACTATTCAAACTGACAAATTCATGTTTCTTTCGTGTGAAACGGCGATTTATGAGAAATGACGATAAAATTGCTGTTTTAAACTTGCAAAAACATAGAAAAAACGCTGTTTTTAACTATTCAAACTGATAAATTCATGTTTCTTCGTGTGAAACGGCGATTATGAGAAATGACGATAAAAATGCTGTTTTAAACTTGCAAAATCATAGAAAAACGCTGTTTTTAACTATTCAAACTGATAAATTCAGGTTTCTTTCGTTCGAAACGGTGGATTTTTGTGAAATCACGATAAAACTGCTGTTTTAAACTTGCAAAAACATAGAAAAACGCTGTTTTGAACTATTCAAACTGATAAACTCATGTTTCTTTCGTGTGAAAACGGCGATTTATGAGAAATGACGATAAAATTGCTGTTTTAAACATGAAAAAACATAGAAAAACGCTGTTTTTAACTATTCAAACTGATAAATTCATGTTTCTTTCGTGTGAAACGGCGATTTATGAGAAATGACGATAAAATTGCTGTTTTAAACTTGCAAAAACATAGAAAAACGCTGTTTTGAACTATTCAAACTGACAAATTCATGTTTCTTTCGTCTGAAACGGCGATTTATGAGAAATGACGATAAAATTGCTGTTTTAAACTTGCAAAAACATAGAAAAACGCTGTTTTCAACTATTCAAACTGACAAATTCATGTTTCTTTCGTGTGAAACGGCGATTTATGAGAAATGACGATAAAATTGCTGTTTGAAACTTGCAAAAACATAGAAAAACGCTGTTTTGAACTATTCAAACTGACAAATTCATGTTTCTTTCGTGTGAAACGGCGATTTATGAGAAATGACGATAAAATTGCTGTTTAAAACTTGCAAAAACATAGAAAAACGCTGTTTTGAACTATTCTAACTGATAAATTCAGGTTTCTTTCGTTCGAAACGGTGGATTTTTGTGAAATCACGATAAAATTTCTGTTTTAAACTTGCAAAAACATAGAAAAACGCTGTTTTCAACTATTCAAACTGACAAATTCATGTTTCTTTCGTGTGAAACGGCGATTTATGAGAAATGACGATAAAATTGCTGTTTTAAAACATGAAAAAACATAGAAAAACGCTGTTTTTAACTATTCAAACTGATAAATTCATGTTTCTTTCGTGTGAAACGGCGATTTATGAAAAATGACGATAAAATTGCTGTTTTAAACTTGCAAAAACATAGAAAAAACGCTGTTTTGAACTATTCAAACTGACAAATTCATGTTTCTTTCGTCTGAAACGGCGATTTATGAGAAATGACGATAAAATTGCTGTTTTAAACTTGCAAAAACATAGAAAAACGCTGTTTTCAACTATTCAAACTGACAAATTCATGTTTCTTTCGTGTGAAACGGCGATTTATGAGAAATGACGATAAAATTGCTGTTTGAAACTTGCAAAAACATAGAAAAACGCTGTTTTGAACTATTCAAACTGACAAATTCATGTTTCTTTCGTGCGAAACGGCTATTTATGAGAAATGACGATAAAATTGCTGTTTTAAACTTGCAAAAACATAGAAAAAACGCTGTTTTTTAACTATTCAAACTGATAAATTCAGGTTTCTTTCGTTCGAAACGGTGGATTTTTGTGAAATCACGATAAAACTGCTGTTTTAAACTTGCAAAAACATAGAAAAACGCTGTTTTGAACTATTCAAACTGATAAACTCATGTTTCTTTCGTGTGAAACGGCGATTTATGAGAAATGACGATAAAATTTCTGTTTTAAACTTGCAAAAACATAGAAAAACGCTGTTTTCAACTATTCAAACTGACAAATTCATGTTTCTTTCGTGTGAAACGGCGATTTATGAGAAATGACGATAAAATTACTGTTTTAAACTTGCAAAAACATAGAAAAACGCTGTTTTGAACTAATCAAACTGACAAATTCATGTTTCTTTCGTGTGAAATGGCGATTTATGAGAAATGACGATAAAATTGCTGTTTTAAACTTGCAAAAACATAGAAAAACGCTGTTTTGAACTATTCAAACTGACAAATTCATGTTTCTTTCGTGTGAAACGGCGTTTTATGAGAAATGACGATAAAATTGCTGTTTTAAACTTGCAAAAACATAGAAAAACGTTGTTTTGAACTATTCAAACTGACAAATTCATGTTTCTTTTGTGTGAAACGGCGATTTATGAGAAATGACGATAAAATTGCTGTTTTAAACATGAAAAAAACATAGAAAAACGCTGTTTTGAACTATTCAAACTGATAAATTCATGTTTCTTTCGTGTGAAACGGCGACTTATGAGAAATGACGATAAAATTGCTGTTTTAAACATGCAAAAACATAGAAAAACGCTGTTTTTAACTATTCAAACTGATAAATTCAGGTTTCTTTCATGTGAAACGGCGTTTTATGAGAAATGACGATAAAATTGCTGTTTTAAACTTGCAAAAACATAGAAAAACGCTGTTTTGAACTATTCAAACTGACAAATTCATGTTTCTTTCGTGTGAAACGGCGTTTTATGAGAAATGACGATAAAATTGCTGTTTTAAACTTGCAAAAACATAGAAAAAACGCTATTTTGAACTATTCAAACTGACAAATTCATGTTTCTTTCGTGTGAAACGGCGATTTATGAGAAATGACGATAAAATTTCTGTTTTAAACTTGCAAAAACATAGAAAAACGCTGTTTTCAACTATTCAAACTGACAAATTCATGTTTCTTTCGTGTGAAACGGCGATTCATGAGAAATGACGATAAAATTGCTGTTTTAAACATGAAAAAACATAGAAAAACGCTGTTTTTAACTATTCAAACTGATAATTCAGGTTTCTTTCATGTGAAACGGCCATTTATGTGAAATGACGATAAAATTGCTGTTTTAAAACTTGCAAAAACATAGAAAAACGCTGTTTTTAACTATTCAAACTGACAAATTCATGTTTCTTTCGTGTGAAACGGCGTTTTATGAGAAATGACGATAAAATTGCTGTTTTAAACTTGCAAAAACATAGAAAAACGCTGTTCTGAACTATTCAAACTGACAAATTCATGTTTCTTTCGTGTGAAACGGCGATTTATGAGAAATGACGATAAAATTGCTGTTTTAAACTTGCAAAAACATAGAAAAACGCTGTTTTTAACTATTCAAACTGACAAATTCATGTTTCTTTTGTGTGAAACGGCGATTATGAGAAATGACGATAAAATTGCTGTTTTAAACATGAAAAAACATAGAAAAACGCTGTTTTGAACTATTCAAACTGATAAATTCATGTTTCTTTCGTATGAAACGGCGATTTATGAGAAATGACGATAAAATTGCTGTTTTAACATGCAAAAACATAGAAAAAACGCTGTTTTTAACTATTCAAACTGATAAATTCAGGTTTCTTTCGTGTGAAACGGCGTTTTATGAGAAATGACGATAAAATTGCTGTTTTTAAACTTGCAAAAACATAGAAAAACGCTGTTTTGAACTATTCAAACTGACAAATTCATGTTTCTTTCGTGTGAAACGGCGATTTATGAGAAATGACGATAAAATTGCTGTTTTAAACTTGCAAAAACATAGAAAAACGCTGTTTTGAACTATTCAAACTGACAAATTCATGTTTCTTTCGTGTGAAACGGCGATTTATGAGAAATGACGATAAAATTGCTGTTTTAAACTTGCAAAAACATAGAAAACGCTGTTTTTAACTATTCAAACTGATAAATTCATGTTTCTTTCGTGTGAAACGGCGATTTATGAGAAATGACGATAAAATTGCTGTTTTAAACTTGCAAAAACATAGAAAAACGCTGTTTTTAACTATTCAAACTGATAAATTCAGGTTTCTTTCGTTCGAAACGGTGGATTTTTGTGAAATCACGATAAAACTGCTGTTTTGAACTTGCAAAAACATAGAAAAACGCTGTTTTGAACTATTCAAACTGATAAATTCATGTTTCTTTCGTGTGAAACGGCGATTTATGAGAAATGACGATAAAATTGCTGTTTTAAACTTGCAAAAACATAGAAAAACGCTGTTTTGAACTATTCAAACTGACAAATTCATGTTTCTTTCGTGTGAAACGGCGTTTTATGAGAAATGACGATAAAATTGCTGTTTTAAACTTGCAAAAACATAGAAAAACGTTGTTTTGAACTATTCAAACTGACAAATTCATGTTTCTTTCGTGTGAAACGGCGATTTATGAGAAATGACGATAAAATTTCTGTTTTAAACTTGCAAAAACATAGAAAAACGCTGTTTTCAACTATTCAAACTGACAAATTCATGTTTCTTTCGTGTGAAACGGCGATTTATGAGAAATGACGATAAAATTGCTGTTTTAAACATGAAAAAACATAGAAAAACGCTGTTTTTAACTATTCAAACTGATAAATTCAGGTTTCTTTCGTGTGAAACGGCGATTTATGTGAAATGACGATAAAATTGCTGTTTTAAACTTGCAAAAACATAGAAAAACGCTGTTTTTAACTATTCAAACTGACAAATTCATGTTTCTTTCGTGTGAAACGGCGTTTTATGAGAAATGACGATAAAATTGCTGTTTTAAACTTGCAAAAACATAGAAAAACGCTGTTTTGAACTATTCAAACTGACAAATTCATGTTTCTTTCGTGTGAAACGGCGATTTATGAGAAATGACGATAAAATTGCTGTTTTAAACTTGCAAAAACATAGAAAAACGCTGTTTTTAACTATTCAAACTGACAAATTCATGTTTCTTTTGTGTGAAACGGCGATTTATGAGAAATGACGATAAAATTGTTGTTTTAAACATGAAAAAACATAGAAAAACGCTGTTTTGAACTATTCAAACTGATAAATTCATGTTTCTTTCGTGTGAAACGGCGATTTATGAGAAATGACGATAAAATTGCTGTTTTAAACATGCAAAAACATAGAAAAGCGCTGTTTTTAACTATTCAAACTGATAAATTCAGGTTTCTTTCATGTAAAACGGCGTTTTATGAGAAATGACGATAAAATTGCTGTTTTAAACTTGCAAAAACATAGAAAAACGCTGTTTTGAACTATTCAAACTGACAAATTCATGTTTCTTTCGTGTGAAACGGCGATTAATGAGAAATGACGATAAAATTGCTGTTTTAAACTTGCAAAAACATAGAAAAACGCTGTTTTGAACTATTCAAACTGACAAATTCATGTTTCTTTCGTGTGAAACGGCGATTTATGAGAAATGACGATAAAATTGCTGTTTTAAACTTGCAAAAACATAGAAAAACGCTGTTTTTAAACTATTCAAACTGATAAATTCATGTTTCTTTCGTGTGAAACGGCGATTTATGAGAAATGACCATAAAATTTCTGTTTTAAACTTGCAAAAACATAGAAAAACGCTGTTTTTAACTATTCAAACTGATAAATTCAGGTTTCTTTCGTGTGAAACGGCGATTTATGTGAAATGACGATAAAATTGCTGTTTTAATCTTGCAAAAACATAGAAAAACGCTGTTTTTAACTATTCAAACTGACAAATTCATGTTTCTTTCGTGTGAAACGGCGTTTTATGAGAAATGACGATAAAATTGCTGTTTTAAACTTGCAAAAACATAGAAAACGCTGTTTTGAACTATTCAAACTGACAAATTCATGTTTCTTTCGTGTGAAACGGCGATTTATGAGAAATGACAATAAAATTGCTGTTTTAAACTTGCAAAAACATAGAAAAACGCTGTTTTTAACTATTCAAACTGAAAAATTCATGTTTCTTTTGTGTGAAACGGCGATTTATGAGAAATGACGATAAAATTGCTGTTTTAAACATGAAAAAACATAGAAAAACGCTGTTTTGAACTATTCAAACTGATAAATTCATGTTTCTTTCGTGTGAAACGGCGATTTATGAGAAATGACGATAAAATTGCTGTTTTAAACATGCAAAAACATAGAAAAAACGCTGTTTTTAACTATTCAAACTGATAAATTCAGGTTTCTTTCGTGTGAAACGGCGTTTTATGAGAAATGACGATAAAATTGCTGTTTCAAACTTGCAAAAACATAGAAAAACGCTGTTTTTAACTATTCAAAACTGATAAATTCATGTTTCTTTCGTGTGAAACGGCGATTTATGATAAATGACGATAAAATTGCTGTTTTAAACTTGCAAAAACATAGAAAAAACGCTGTTTTTTAACTATTCAAACTGATAAATTCAGGTTTCTTTCGTTCGAAACGGTGGATTTTTGTGAAATCACGATAAAACTGCTGTTTTAAACTTGCAAAAACATAGAAAAACGCTGTTTTGAACTATTCAAACTGATAAACTCATGTTTCTTTCGTGTGAAACGGCGATTTATGAGAAATGACGATAAAATTGCTGTTTTAAACTTGCAAAAACATAGAAAAACGCTGTTTTTAACTATTCAAACTGATAAATTCAGGTTTCTTTCGTGTGAAACGGCGATTTATGAGAAATGACGATAAAATTGCTGTTTTAAACTTGCAAAAACATAGAAAAACGCTGTTTTTAACTATTCAAACTGACAAATTCATGTTTCTTTCGTGTGAAACGGCGTTTTATGAGAAATGACGATAAAATTGCTGTTTTAAACTTGCAAAAACATAGAAAAACGCTGTTTTGAACTATTCAAACTGACAAATTCATGTTTCTTTCGTGTGAAACGGCGATTTATGAGAAATGACGATAAAATTGCTGTTTTAAACTTGCAAAAACATAGAAAAACGCTGTTTTCAACTATTCAAACTGACAAATTCATGTTTCTTTCGTATGAAACGGCGATTTATGAGAAATGACGATAAAATTGCTGTTTTAAACTTGCAAAAACATAGAAAAACGCTGTTTTGAGCTATTCAAACTGACAAATTCATGTTTCTTTCGTGTGAAACGGCGATTTATGAGAAATGACGATAAAATTGCTGTTTTAAACTTGCAAAAACATAGAAAAACGCTGTTTTTAACTATTCAAACTGATAAATTCAGGTTTCTTTCGTTCGAAACGGTGGATTTTTGTGAAATCACGATAAAACTGCTGTTTTAAACTTGAAAAAACATAGAAAAACGCTGTTTTGAACTATTCAAACTGATAAACTCATGTTTCTTTCGTGTGAAACGGCGATTTATGAGAAATGACGATAAAATTTCTGTTTTAAACTTGCAAAAACATAGAAAAACGCTGTTTTCAACTATTCAAACTGACAAATTCATGTTTCTTTCGTGTGAAACGGCGATTTATGAGAAATGACGATAAAATTGCTGTTTTAAACTTGCAAAAACATAGAAAAACGCTGTTTTGAACTATTCAAACTGACAAATTCATGTTTCTTTCGTGTGAAACGGCGATTTATGAGAAATGACGATAAAATTGCTGTTTTAAACTTGCAAAAACATAGAAAAACGCTGTTTTTAACTATTCAAACTGTTAAATTCATGTTTCTTTCGTGTGAAACGGCGATTTATGAGAAATGACGATAAAATTGCTGTTTTAAACTTGTAAAAACATAGAAAAACGCTGTTTTTAACTATTCAATTTGACAAATTCATGTTTCTTTCGTGTGAAACGGCGTTTTATGAGAAATGACGATAAAATTGCTGTTTTAAACTTGCAAAAACATAGAAAAACGTTGTTTTGAACTATTCAAACTGACAAATTCATGTTTCTTTCGTGTGAAACGGCGATTTATGAGAAATGACGATAAAATTGCTGTTTTAAACTTGCAAAAACATAGAAAAACGCTGTTTTTAACTATTCAAACTGATAAATTCATGTTTCTTTCGTGTGAAACGGCGATTTATGAGAAATGACGATAAAATTGCTGTTTTAAACTTGCAAAAACATAGAAAAACGCTGTTTTTAACTATTCAAACTGATAAATTCAGGTTTCTTTCGTTCGAAACGGTGGATTTTTGTGAAATCACGATAAAACTGCTGTTTTAAACTTGCAAAAACATAGAAAAACGCTGTTTTGAACTATTCAAACTGATAAACTCATGTTTCTTTCGTGTGAAACGGCGATTTATGAGAAATGACGATAAAATTGCTGTTTTAAACTTGTAAAAACATAGAAAAACGCCGTTTTTAACTATTCAATTTGACAAATTCATGTTTCTTTCGTGTGAAACGGCGTTTTATGAGAAATGACGATAAAATTGCTGTTTTAAACTTGCAAAAACATAGAAAAACGTTGTTTTGAACTATTCAAACTGATAAATTCATGTTTCTTTCGTGTGAAACGGCGATTTATGTGAAATGACGATAAAATTGCTGTTTTAAACTTGTAAAAACATAGAAAAACGCTGTTTTTAACTATTCAATTTGACAAATTCATGTTTCTTTCGTGTGAAACGGCGTTTTATGAGAAATGACGATAAAATTGCTGTTTTAAACTTGCAAAAACATAGAAAAACGTTGTTTTGAACTATTCAAACTGACAAATTCATGTTTCTTTCGTGTGAAACGGCGATTTATGAGAAATGACGATAAAATTGCTGTTTTAAACTTGCAAAAACATAGAAAAACGCTGTTTTTAACTATTCAAACTGATAAATTCATGTTTCTTTCGTGTGAAACGGCGATTTATGAGAAATGACGATAAAATTGCTGTTTTAAACTTGCAAAAACATAGAAAAACGCTGTTTTTAACTATTCAAACTGATAAATTCAGGTTTCTTTCGTTCGAAACGGTGGATTTTTGTGAAATCACGATAAAACTGCTGTTTTAAACTTGCAAAAACATAGAAAACGCTGTTTTGAGCTATTCAAACTGATAAACTCATGTTTCTTTCGTGTGAAACGGCGATTTATGAGAAATGACGATAAAATTTCTGTTTTAAACTTGCAAAAACATAGAAAAACGCTGTTTACAACTATTCAAACTGACAAATTCATGTTTCTTTCGTGTGAAACGGCGATTTATGAGAAATGACGATAAAATTGCTGTTTTAAACTTGCAAAAACATAGAAAAACGCTGTTTTGAACTATTCAAACTGACAAATTCATGTTTCTTTCGTGTGAAACGGCGATTTATGAGAAATGACGATAAAATTGCTGTTTTAAACTTGCAAAAACATAGAAAAACGCTGTTTTTAACTATTCAAACTGATAAATTCATGTTTCTTTCGTGTGAAACGGCGATTTATGAGAAATGACGATAAAATTGCTGTTTTAAACTTGTAAAAACATAGAAAAACGCTGTTTTTAACTATTCAATTTGACAAATTCATGTTTCTTTCGTGTGAAACGGCGTTTTATGAGAAATGACGATAAAATTGCTGTTTTAAACTTGCAAAAACATAGAAAAACGTTGTTTTGAACTATTCAAACTGACAAATTCATGTTTCTTTTGTGTGAAACGGCGATTTATGAGAAATGACGATAAAATTTCTGTTTTAAACTTGCAAAAACATAGAAAAACGCTGTTTTCAACTATTCAAACTGACAAATTCATGTTTCTTTCGTGTGAAACGGCGATTTATGAGAAATGACGATAAAATTGCTGTTTTAAACATGAAAAAACATAGAAAAACGCTGTTTTTAACTATTCAAACTGATAAATTCAGGTTTCTTTCGTTCGAAACGGTGGATTTTTGTGAAATCACGATAAAACTGCTGTTTTAAACTTGCAAAAACATAGAAAAACGCTGTTTTTAACTATTCAAACTGATAAATTCATGTTCCTTTCGTGTGAAACGGCGATTTATGAGAAATGACGATAAAATTGCTGTTTTAAACTTGCAAAAACATAGAAAAACGCTGTTTTTATCTATTTAAACTGATAAATTCAGGTTTCTTTCGTGTGAAACGGCGATTTATGAGAAATGACGATCAAATTGCTGTTTTAAACTTGCAAAAACATAGAAAAACGCTGTTTTGAACTATTCAAACTGACAAATTCATGTTTCTTTCGTGTGAAAAGGCGACTTATGAGAAATGACGACAAAATTGCTGTTTTAAACTTGCAAAAACATAGAAAAACGCTGTTTTTAACTATTGAAACTGATAAATTCATGTTTCTTTCGTGTGAAACGGCGATTTATGAGAAATGACGATAAAATTGCTGTTTTAAACTTGCAAAAACATAGAAAAACGCTGTTTTTAACTATTCAAACTGATAAATTCAGGTTTCTTTCGTTCGAGACGGTGGATTTTTGTGAAATCACGATAAAACTGCTGTTTTAAACGTACAAAAACATAGAAAAACGCTGTTTTGAACTATTCAAACTGATAAATTCATGTTTCTTTCGTGTGAAACGGCGATTTATGAGAAATGACAATAAAATTGCTGTTTTAAACTTGCAAAAACATAGAAAAACGCTGTTTTTAACTATTCAAACTGATAAATTCAGGTTTCTTTCGTGTGAAACGGCGATTTATGAGAAATGACGATAAAATTGCTGTTTTAAACTTGCAAAATCATAGAAAAACGCTGTTTTTAACTATTCAAACTGACAAATTCATGTTTCTTTCGTGTGAAACGGCGTTTTATGAGAAATGACGATAAAATTGCTGTTTTAAACTTGCAAAAACATAGAAAAACGCTGTTTTGAACTATTCAAACTGACAAATTCATGTTTCTTTCGTGTGAAACGGCGATTTATGAGAAATGACGATAAAATTGCTGTTTTAAACTTGCAAAAACATAGAAAAACGCTGTTTTCAACTATTCAAACTGACAAATTCATGTTTCTTTCGTATGAAACGGCGATTTATGAGAAATGACGATAAAATTGCTGTTTTAAACTTGCAAAAACATAGAAAAACGCTGTTTTGAGCTATTCAAACTGAAAATTCATGTTTCTTCAGTGCGAAACGGCGATTTATGAAAAATGACGATAAAATTGCTGTTTTAAACTTGCAAAAACATAGAAAAATGCTGTTTTCAACTATTCAAACTGCCAAATTCCTGTTTCTTCCGTGCGAAACGGCGATTTATGAGAAATGACGATAAAATTGCTGTTTTAAACTTGCAAAAAACATAGAAAAACGCTGTTTTCAACTATTCAAACTGAAAATTCATGTTTCTTCCGTGCGAAACGGCGATTTATGAGAAATGACGATAAAATTGCTGTTTTAAACTTGCAAAAACATAGATAAACGCTGTTTTTTACTATTCAAACTGACAAATTAAATGTTTTCTTCCGTGCGAAACGGCGATTTATGAGAAATGACGATAAAATTGCTGTTTTAAAACTTGCAAAAACATAGAAAAACGATATTTTCAACTACTCAACCTGATAAATTCATGTTTCTTTCGTGCGTAACGGCGATTTATGAAAAACAACGATAAAATTAATGTTTTAAACTTGCAAAAACATAGAAAAACGCTGTTTCAACTTTCAAACTGATAAATTCATGTTTCTTTCGTGCGGAACGGCGATTTATGAGAAATGACGATAAAATTGCTGTTTTAAACTTGCAGAAACATAAAAAAACGCTGTTTTCAACTATTCAAACTGATAAATTCATGTTTCTTCCGTGCGAAACGGCGATTTATGAGAAATGACGATAAAATTGCTGTTTTAAACTTGCAAAAACATAGAAAAACGCTGTTTTCTACTATTCAAACTGACAAATTCCTGTTTCTTCCGTGCTAAACGGCGATTTATGAGAAATGACGATAAAATTGCTGTTTTAAACTTGCAAATACATAGAAAAACGCTGTTTTCAAATATTCAAACTGATAAATTCATGTTTCTTTCGTGCGAAACGGCGATTTATAAGAAATGACGATAAAATTGCTGTTTTAAACTTGCAAAAACATAGAAAAACGCTGTTTTTTACTATTCAAACTGACAAATTCATGTTTCTTCCGTGCGAAACGGCGATTTATGAGAAATGACGATAAAATTGCTGTTTTAAAACCTGCAAAAACATAGAAAAACGCTGTTTTCAACTATTCAAACTGATAATTTCATGTATATTTCGTGCGAAACGGCGATTTATGAGAAATGACGATAAAATTACTGTTTTAAACTTGCAAAAACAAGAAAAACGCTGTTTCCAACTATTCAAACTGATAAATTCATGTTTCTTTAGTTCTAAACGGTGGATTTTTGTGAAATCACGATGAAACTGCTGTTTTAAACTAGCAAAACCAAGAAAACGCTGTTTTCAACAATCTAAACTGACGTATTTAGAATGCTGTTTTAAACTTGCAAAAACATAGAAAACGCTGTTTTGAACTATCCAAACTGACAAATTCAGTTTAGTGGTTTGGGGTTCGAGGTTTGAGGTTTGGGGTTGAGGTTTGGGGTTTGAGGTTTGGGGTTTGGGGTTCGAGTTTTGGGGTCTGGGGTTGAGGTTTGTGGTTTGAGGTTTGGGGTTCGCTGTTTGAGGTTTGGGGTTGGGGTTCGGTGTTTGAGGTTTGGGGTTTGGGGTTCGGGGTTTGAGGTTTGGGGTTCGAGGTTTGAGGTTTGGGGTTGAGGTTCGGGGTTTAAGGTTTGGGGTTTAGGGTTCGAGTTTTGGGGTTTGGGGTTGAGGTTTGGGTTGAGGTTTGGGGTTGAGGATTGGGGTTGAGGTTTGGGTTTGAGGTTTGGGGTTGAGGTTTGGGGTTGAGGTTTGTGGTTGAGGTTTGGGGTCGAGGTTTGGGGTGAGGTTTGGGGTTTGAGGTTAGGGATTTGGGGTTCGAAGTTTGAGGTTGGGGGTTTGAGGTTTGGGGTTGGGGGTTCGAGTTTTGGGGTTTGGGGTTGAGGTTTGGTGTTGAAGTTTGGAGTTGAGGTGTGGGTTTTGAGGTTAGGGATTTGGGGTTCGAAATCTGAGGTTTGGGATTCGAGGTTTGAGGTTTTGGGTTGAGGGTTGGGGTTTGAGTTTAGGGATTGGGGTTCGGGGTTTTAGGTTTGGTGTTTGTGGTGTTTGGATTGGGTGAAATGTTTCTTTCGTTCGAAACGGCGAATTATGAGATTCAAATTGCTGTTTTAAACTTGTAAAAACATAAAAAACGCTGTTTTCAGCTAATCAAACTGATGAATTTCTTTTGTTGGAAATTGCGGATTTTTGTGAAATCACGAGAAAACGCTGTTTTCAACTAGTCAAACTGATAAATTCATGTTTCTTTCGTGAGAAACGGCGATTTAAAAGAAATGACGATAAAATTGCTGTTTTAAACTTACAAAAACATAGAAAAACGCTGTTTTCAACTATTCAAACAGACAAATTCATGTTTCTTTCCTTCGAAACGGTGGATTTTTCTGAAATCACGATAAAACTGCTGTTTTAAACTAGCAAAATACGCTGTTTTCAACAATCTAAACTGACGTATTTAAAATGCTGTTTTAAACTTGCAAAAACATAGAAAACGCTGTTTTGAACTATCCAAACTGACAAATTCATGTTTCTTTCGTGCGAAACGGCGATTTATGAGAAATGACGATAAAATTTCTGTTTTAAACTTGCAAAAACATAGAAAAACGCCGTTTTCCAACTATTCAAACTGATAAATTCATGTTTCTTTCCTTCGAAACAGTTAATTTTTGTGAAATCACGATAAAACTGCTGTTTTAAACTAGAAAATACGCTGTTTTCAACAATCTAAACTGACGTATTTAAAATGCTGTTTTAAACTTGCAAGAACATAGAAAACGCTGTTTTCAACTATTCAAACTGATAAATTCATGTTTCTTTCGTGCGAAACGGCGATTTATGAGAAATGACGATAAAATTGCTGTTTTAAACTTGCAAAAACATTGAAAAACGCTGTTTTTAACTATTCAAACTGATAAATTCATGTTTCTTTCGTGCGAAACGCCGATTTAAGAGAAATGACGATAAAATTGCTGTTTTAAACTTGCAAAAACATAGAAAAACGCTGTTTTGAACTATTCAAACAGACAAATTCATGTTTCTTTCCTTCGAAACGGTGGATTTTTCTGAAATCACGATAAAACTGCTGTTTTAAACTAGCAAAATACGCTGTTTTCAACAATCTAAACTGACGTATTTAAAATGCTGTTTTAAACTTGCAAAAACATAGAAAACGCTGTTTTGAACTATCCAAACTGACAAATTCATGTTTCTTTCGTGCGAAACGGCGATTTATGAGAAATGACGATAAAATTGCTGTTTTAAACTTGCAAAAACATAGAAAAACGCCGTTTTCAACTATTCAAACTGATAAATTCATGTTTCTTTCCTTCGAAACAGTTAATTTTTGTGAAATCACGATAAAACTGCTGTTTTAAACTAGAAAATACGCTGTTTTCAACAATCTAAACTGACGTATTTAAAATGCTGTTTTAAACTTGCAAGAACATAGAAAACGCTGTTTTCAACTATTCAAACTGATAAATTCATGTTTCTTTCGTGCGAAACGGCGATTTATGAGAAATGACGATAAAATTGCTGTTTTAAACTTGCAAAAACATTGAAAAACGCTGTTTTTAACTATTCAAACTGATAAATTCATGTTTCTTTCGTGCGAAACGCCGATTTAAGAGAAATGACGATAAAATTGCTGTTTTAAACTTGCAAAAACATAGAAAAACGCTGTTTTGAACTATTCAAACTGACAAATTCATGTTTCTTTCGTGCGAAACGGCGATTTATGAGAAATGACGATAAAATTGCTGTTTTAAACTTGCAAAAACATAGAAAAACGCTGTTTTCAACAATTCAAACTGATAAATTCATGTTTCTTACGTTCGAAACCGTGGATTTTTGTGAAATTACGATAAAATTGCTGTTTTAAACATAGAAAAACGCTGTTTTCAACTTTTCAAACTGACAAATTCATGTTTCTTCCGTGCGAAACGGCGATTTATGAGAAATGACGATAAAATTGCTGTTTTAAACTTGCAAAAACATAGAAAAACTCTATTTTCAACTACTCAAACTGATAAATTCATGTTTCTTTCGTGCGTAACGGCGATTTATGAAAAATAACAATAAAATTGCTGTTTTAAACTTGCAAAAACATAGAAAAACGCTGTTTTCAACTTTCAAACTGATAAATTCATGTTTCTTTCGTGCGAAACGGCGATTTATGAGAAATGACGATAAAATTGCTGTTTTAAACTTGCAGAAACATAGAAAAACGCTGTTTTCAACTATTGAAACTGATAAATTCATATTTCTTTCGTGCGAAACGGCGATTTATGAGAAATGACGATAAAATTGCTGTTTTAAACTTGCAAAAACATAGAAAAACGCTGTTTTTTACTATTTAAACTGACAAATTCATGTTTCTTCCGTGCGAAACGGCGATTTATGAGAAATGACGATAAAATTGCTGTTTTAAACTCGCAAAAACATAGAAAAACGCTGTTTTCAACTATTTAAACTGACTAATTCATGTTTCTTTTGTGCGAAGCGGCGATTTATAAGAAATGACGATAAAATTGCTGTTTTAAACTTGCAAAAACATAAAAAAACGCTGTTTTTTACTATTCAAACTGACAAATTCATGTTTCTTTCGTGCGAAACGGCGATTTATGAGAAATGACGATACAATTGTTGTTTTAAACTTGCAAAAACATAGAAAAACGCTGTTTTGAACTATTCAAACTGACAAATTCTTGTTTCTTTCGTGCGAAACGGCGATTTATGAGAAATGACGATAAAATTGCTATTTTAAACTTGCAAAAACATAGAAAAACGCTGTTTTGAACAATTCATACTGACAAATTCATGTTTCTTTCTTGCGAAACGGCGATTTATGAGAAACGACGGTAAAATTACTGTTTTAAACTTGCAAAAACATAGAAAAACGCTGTTTTCAACTATTCAAACTGATAAATTCATGTTTCTTTCGTGCGAAACGGCGTTTTATGAGAAATGACGATAAAATTGCTGTTTTAAACTTGCAAAAACATAGAAAAACGCTGTTTTCAACTATTCAAACTGATAAATTCATGTTTCTTTCGTGCGAAACGGCGATTTATGAGGAATGACGATATAATTGCTGTTTAAACTTGCAAAAACATAGAAAAACGCTGTTTCAACTATTCAAACTGATAAATTCATGTTTCTTTCGTGCGAAACGGCGATTTATGAAAAATAACGATAAAATTGCTGTTTTAAACTTGCAAAAACATAGTAGAACGCTGTTTTGAACTATTCAAACTGACAAATTCATGTTTCTTTCGTGCGAAACGGCGATTTATGAGAAATGACGATAAAATTGCTGTTTTAAACTTGCAAAAACATAGAAAAACGCTGTTTTCAACTATTCAAACTGATAAATTCATGTTTCTTACGTTTGAAACGGTGGATTTTTGTGAAATCACGATAAAATTGCTGTTTTAAACTTGCAAAAACATAGAAAAACGCTGTTTTCAACTTTTCAAACTGACAAATTCATGTTTCTTCCGTGCGAAACGGCGATTTATGAGAAATGACGATAAAATTGCTGTTTTAAACTTGCAAAAACCTAGAAAAACGCTATTTTCAACTACTCAAACTGATAAATTCATGTTTCTTTCGTGCGTAACGGCGATTTATAAAAAACAACGATAAAATTGCTGTTTTAAACTTGCAAAAACATAGAAAAACGCTGTTTTCAACTTTCAAACTGATAAATTCATGTTTTTTTCGTGCGAAACGGCGATTTATGAGAAATGACGATAAAATTGCTGTTTTAAACTTACAGAAACATAGAAAAACGCTGTTTTGAACTATTCAAACTGATAAATTCATGTTTCTTTCGTGCGAAACGGCGATTTATGAGAAATGACGATAAAATTGCTGTTTTAAACTTGCAAAAACATTGAAAAACGCTGTTTTTAACTATTCAAACTGATAAATTCATGTTTCTTTCGTGCGAAACGCCGATTTATGAGAAATGACGATAAAATTGCTGTTTTAAACTTGCAAAAACATAGAAAAACGCTGTTTTGAACTATTCAAACTGACAAATTCATGTTTCTTTCGTGCGAAACGGCGATTTATGAGAAATGACGATAAAATTGCTGTTTTAAACTTACAAAAACATAGAAAAACGCTGTTTTCAACTATTCAAACTGATAAATTCATGTTTTTTACGTTCGAAACGGTGGATTTTTGTGAAATCACGATAAAATTGCTGTTTTAAACTTGCAAAAACATAGAAAAACGCTGTTTTCAACTTTTCAAACTGACAAATTCATGTTTCTTCCGTGCGAAACGGCGATTTATGAGAAATGACGATAAAATTGCTGTTTTAAACTTGCAAAAACATAGAAAAACGCTATTTTCAACTACTCAAACTGATAAATTCATGTTTCTTTCGTGCGTAACGGCGATTTATGAAAAACAACGATAAAATTGCTAATTTAAACTTGCAAAAACATAGAAAAACGCTGTTTTCAACTTTCAAACTGATAAATTCATGTTTCTTTCGTGCGAAACGGCGATTTATGAGAAATGACGATAAAATTGCTGTTTTAAACTTACAGAAACATAGAAAAACGCTGTTTTCAACTATTCAAACTGATAAATTCATGTTTCTTCCATGCGAAACGGCGATTTATGAGAAATGACGATAAAATTGCTGTTTTAAACTTGCAAAAACATAGAAAAACGCTGTTTTCAACTATTCAAACTGACAAATTCATGTTTCTTCCGTGCGAAACGGCGATTTATGAGAAATGACGATAAAATTGCTGTTTTAAACTCGCAAAAACATAGAAAAACGCTGTTTTCAACTATTTAAACTGACTAATTCATGTTTCTTTCGTGCGAAGCGGCGATTTATGAGAAATGACGATAAAATTGCTGTTTTAAACTTGCAAAAACATAGAAAAACGTTGTTTTTTACTATTCAAACTGACAAATTCATGTTTCTTTCGTGCGAAACGGCGATTTATGAGAAATGACGATACAATTGTTGTTTTAAACTTGCAAAAACATAGAAAAACGCTGTTTTGAACTATTCAAACTGACAAATTCTTGTTTCTTTCGTGCGAAACGGCGATTTATGAGAAATGACGATAAAATTGCTGTTTTAAACTTGCAAAAACATAGATAAACGCTATTTTCAACTACTCAACCTGATAAATTCATGTTTCTTTCCTTCGAAACGGTGGATTTTTCTGAAATCACGATAAAACTACTGTTTTAAACTAGCAAAATACGCTGTTTTCAACAATCTAAACTGACGTATTTAAAATGCTGTTTTAAACTTGCAAAAACATAGAAAACGCTGTTTTGAACTATCCAAACTGACAAATTCATGTTTCTTTCGTGCGAAACCGCGATTTATGAGAAATGACGATAAAATTGCTGTTTTAAACTTGCAAGAACATAGAAAACGCTGTTTTCAACTATTCAAACTGATAAATTCATGTTTCTTTCGTGCGAAACGGCGATTTATGAGAAATGACGATAAAATTGCTGTTTTAAACTTGCAAATACATAGAAAAACGGTGTTTTCAACTATTCAAACTGATAAATTCATGTTTCTTTCGTGCGAAACGGCGATTTATGAGGAATGACGATATAATTGCTGTTTAAACTTGCAAAAACATAGAAAAACGCTGTATCAACTATTCAAACTGATAAATTCATGTTTCTTTCGTGCGAAACGGCGATTTATGAGAAATGACGATAAAATTGCTGTTTTAAACTTGCAAAAACATAGAAAAACGCTGTTTTCAACTATTCAAACTGATAAATTCATGTTTCTTTAGTTCTAAACGGTGGATTTTTGTGAAATCACGATGAAACTGCTGTTTTAAACTAGAAAAACCAAGAAAACGCTGTTTTCAACAATCTAAACTGACGTATTTAGAATGCTGTTTGAAACTTGCAAAAACATAGAAAACGCTGTTTTGAACTATCCAAACTGACAAATTCAGTTTAGTGGTTTGGGGTTCGAGGTTTGAGGTTTGGGGTTGAGGTTTGGGGTTTGAGGTTTGGGGTTTGGGGTTCGAGTTTTGGGGTCTGGGGTTGAGGTTTGTGGTTTGAGGTTTGGGGTTCGCTGTTTGAGGTTTGGGGTTGGGGTTCGGTGTTTGAGGTTTGGGGTTTGGGGTTCGGGGTTTGAGGTTTGGGGTTCGAGGTTTGAGGTTTAAGGTTGAGGTTTGGGGTTTGAGGTTTGGGGTTGGGGGTTCGAGTTTTGGGGTTTGGGGTTGAGGTTTGGGGTTGAGGATTGGGGTTGAGGTTTGGGTTTGAGGTTTGGGGTTGAGGTTTGGGGTTGAGGTTTGGGGTTGAGGTTTGGGGTTGAGGTTTGGGGTTGAGGTTTGGGGTTGAGGTTTGAGGTTTGAGGTTAGGGATTTGGGGTTCGAAGTTTGAGGTTTGGGGTTTGAGGTTTGGGGTTGGGGGTTCGAGTTTTGTGGTTTGGGGTTCAGGTTTGGGGTTGAGGTTTGGGGTTGAGGTTTGGGGTTGAGGTTTGGGGTTGAGGTTTGGGGTTGAGGTTTGGGGTTGAGGTTAGGGGTTGAGGTTTGGGGTTGGGGGTTCGAGTTTTGGGTTTGGGGTTGAGGTTTGGGGTTGAGGTTTGAAGTTGAGGTTTGGGGTTGAGGTTTGGGGTGGAGGTTTGGGGTTGAAGTTTGGGGTTGAGGTGTGGGGTTTGAGGTTAGGGATTTGGGGTTCGAAGTCTGAGGTTTGGGATTCGAGGTTTGAGTTTTTGGGTTGAGGGTTGGGGTTTGAGTTTAGGGATTGGGGTTCGGGGTTTTAGGTTTGCTGTTTGTGGTGTTTGGATTGGGTGAAATGTTTCTTTCGTTCGAAACGGAGAATTATGAGATTCAAATTGCTGTTTTAAACTTGTAAAAACATAAAAAACGCTGTTTCCAGCTAATCAAACTGATAATTTTCTTTTGTTGGAAACTGCGGATTTTTGTGAAATCACGATAAAACGCTGTTTTCAACTAGTCAAACTGATAAATTCATGTTTCTTTCGTGAGAAACGGCGATTTAAAAGAAATGAAGATAAAATTGCTGTTTTAAACTTGCAAAAACAAAGAAAAACGCTGTTTTCAACTATTCAAACAGACAAATTCATGTTTCTTTCCTTCGAAACGGTAGATTTTTCTGAAATCACGATAAAACTACTGTTTTAAACTAGCAAAATACGCTGTTTTCAACAATCTAAACTGACGTATTTAAAATGCTGTTTTAAACTTGCAAAAACATAGAAAACGCTGTTTTGAACTATCCAAACTGACAAATTCATGTTTCTTTCGTGCGAAACGGCGATTTATGAGAAATGACGATAAAATTGCTGTTTTAAACTTGCAAAAACATAGAAAAACGCCGTTTTCAACTATTCAAACTGATAAATTCATGTTTCTTTTCTTCGAAACAGTGGATTTTTGTGAAATCACGATAAAACTGCTGTTTTAAACTAGCAAAATACGTTGTTTTCAACAATCTAAACTGACGTATTTAAAATGCTGTTTTAAACTTGCAAGAACATAAAAAACGCTGTTTTCAACTATTCAAACTGATAAATTCATGTTTCTTTCGTGCGAAACGGCGATTTATGAGAAATGACGATAAAATTGCTGTTTTAAACTTGCAAAAACATTGAAAAACGCTGTTTTTAACTATTCAAACTGATAAATTCATGTTTCTTTCGTGCGAAACGCCGATTTATGAGAAATGACGATAAAATTGCTGTTTTAAACTTGCAAAAACATAGAAAAACGCTGTTTTGAACTATTCAAACTGACAAATTCATGTTTCTTTCGTGCGAAACGGCGATTTATGAGAAATGACGATAAAATTGCTGTTTTAAACTTGCAAAAACATAGAAAAACGCTGTTTTCAACTATTCAAACTGATAAATTCACGTTTCTTAATTCGAAACCGTGGATTTTTGTTAAATCACGATAAAATTGCTGTTTTAAACATAGAAAAACGCGGTTTTCGACTTTTCAAACTGACAAGTTCATGTTTCTTCCGTGCGAAACGGCGATTTATGAGAAATGACGATAAAATTGCTGTTTTAAACTTGCAAAAACATAGAAAAACGCTATTTTCAACTACTCAAACTGATAAATTCATGATCTTTCGTGCGTAACGGCGATTTATGAGAAATGAGGATGAAACTGCTGTTTTAAACTAGCAAAACCAAGAAAACGCTGTTTTCAACAATCTAAACTGACGTATTTAAAATGCTGTTTTAAACTTGCAAAAACATAGTATACGCTGTTTTGAACTATCCAAACTGACAAATGCAGTTTTGTGGTTTGGGGCTCGAGGTTTGCGGTTTGGGTTGAGGTTTGGGGTTTGAGGTTTGGGGTTTGGGGTTCGAGTTTTGGGGTTTGGGGTTGAGGTTTGGGGTTTGAGGTTTGGGGTTCGCGGTTTGAGGTTTGGGGTTGGGGTTCGGTGTTTGAGGTTTGGGGTTTGGGGTTCGAGGTTTGAGGTTTGGGGTTCGAGGTTTGAGGTTTGGGGTTGAGGTTTGGGGTTTGAGGTTTGGGGTTGGGGGTTCGAGTTTTGGGGTTTGGGGTTAAGGTTTGGGGTTGAGGTTTGGGGTTGAGGTTTGGGGATGAGGTTTGGGGTTGAGGTTTGGGGTTGAGGGTTGGGGTTGAGGTTTAGGGTTGAGGTTTGGGGTTGACGTTTGTGGTTGAGGTTTGGGGTTTGAGGTTAGGGATTTAGGTTTCGAAGTTTGAGGTTTAGGGTTTGAGGTTTGGGGTTGGGGGTTCGAGTTTTGGGGTTTGGGGTTGAGGTTTAGGGTTGAGGTTTGGGGTTAAGGTTTGGGGTTGAGGTTTGGGGTTGAGGTTTGGGGTTTGAGGTTAGGGATTTGGGGTTCGAAGTTTGAGGTTTGGGGTTCGAGGTTTGAGGTTTTGGGTTGAGGGTTGGGGTTTGAGTTTGGGGATTGGGGTTCGAGGTTTTAGGTTTAATGTTTGTGGTGTTTGGATTGGGTGAAATGTTTCTTTCGTGCGAAACGGCGAATTATGAGATTCAAATTGCTGTTTTAAACTTGTAAAAACATAAAAAACGCTGTTTTCAGCTAATCAAACTGATGAATTTCTTTTGTTGGAAACTGCGGATTTTTGTGAAATCACGATAAAACGCTGTTTTCAACTAGTCAAACTGATAAATTCATGTTTCTTTCGTGAGAAACGGCGATTTAAGAGAAATGACGATAAAATTGCTGTTTTAAACTTGCAAAAACATAGAAAAACGTTGTTTTCAACTATTCAAACAGATAAATTCATGTTTCTTTCCTTCGAAACGGTTGATTTTTGTGAAATCACGATAAAACTGCTGTTTTAAACTAGCAAAATACGCTGTTTTCAACAATCTAAACTGACGTATTTAAAATGCTGTTTTAAACTTGCAAAAACATAGAAAACGCTGTTTTGAACTATCCAAACTGACAAATTCATGTTTTTTCGTGCGAAACGGCGATTTATGAGAAATGACGATAAAATTGCTGTTTTAAACTTGCAAAAACATAGAAAAACAACATTTTCAACTATTCAAACTTATAAATTCATGTTTCTTTCCTTCGAAACAGTGGATTTTTGTGAAATCACGATAAAACTGCTGTTTTAAACTAACAAAATACGCTGTTTTCAACAATCTAAACTGACGTAATTAAAATGCTGTTTTAAACTTGCAAGAACATAGAAAACGCTGTTTTCAACTATTCAAACTGATAAATTCATGTTTCTTTCGTGCGAAACGGCGATTTATGAGAAATGACGATAAAATTGCTGTTTTAAACTTGCAAAAACATAGAAAAACGCTGTTTTCAACTATTCAAACTGATAAATTCATGTTTCTTTCGTGCGAAACGGCGATTTATAAGAAATGACGATAAAATTGCTGTCTTAAACTTGCATAAACAAAGAAAAACGCTGTTTTGGACTATTCAAACTGACAAATTCATGTTTCTTTCGTGTGAAACGGCGATTTATGAGAAATGACGATAAAATTGCTGTTTCAAACTTGCAAAAACATAGAAAAACGCTGTTTTGAACTATTCAAACTGACAAATTCATGTTTCTTTCGTGCGAAACGGCGATTAATGAGAAATGACGATACAATTGCTGTATTAAACTTGCAAAAACATAGAAAAACGCTGTTTTGAACTATTCAAACTGACAAATTCATGTTTCTTTCGTGCGAAACGGCGATTTATGAAAAATGACGATAAAATTGCTGTTTTAAACTTGCAAAAACATAGAAAAACGCTGTTTTGAACTATTCAAACTGACAAATTCATGTTTCTTTCGTGTGAAACGGCGATTTATGAGAAATGACGATAAAATTGCTGTTTTAAACTTGCAAAAACATAGAAAAACGCTGTTTTGAACCATTCAAACTGACAAATTCATGTTTCTTTCATGTGAAACGGCGATTTATGAGAAATGACGATAAAATTGCTGTTTTAAACTTGCAAAAACATAGAAAAACGCTGTTTTCAACTATTCAAACTGATAAATTCATGTTTCTTTCGTGTGAAACGGCGATTTATGAGAAATGACGATAAAATTATTTTAAACTTGCAAAAACATAGAAAAACGCTGTTTTTAACTATTCAAACTGATAAATTCAGGTTTCTTTCGTTCGAAAGGGTGGATTTTTGTGAAATCACGATAAAACTGCTGTTTTAAACTTGCAAAAACATAGAAAAACCCTGTTTTGAACTATTCAAACTGACAAATCCATGGTTCTTTCGTGTGAAACGGCGATTTATGAGAAATGACGATAAAATTGCTGTTTTAAACTTGCAAAAACATAGAAAAACGCTGGTTTCAACTATTCAAACTGATAAATTCATGTTTCTTTCGTGCGAAACGGCGATTTATGAGAAATGACGATAAAATTGCAGTTTTAAACTTGCAAAAACATAGAAAAGCGCTGTTTTGAACTATTCAAACTGACAAATTCATGTTTCTTTCGTGTAAAACGGCGTTTTATGAGAAATGACGATAAAATTGCTGTTTTAAACTTGCAAAAACATAGAAAAACGCTGTTTTGAACTATTCAAACTGACAAATTCATGTTTCTTTCGTGCGAAACGGTGATTTATGAGAAATGACGATAAAATTGCTGTTTTAAACATGCAAAAACATAGAAAAACGCTGTTTTCAACTATTCAAACTGATAAATTCACGTTTTTTACGTACGAAACGGTGGATTTTTGTGAAATCACGATAAAATTACTGTTTTAAACTTGCAAAAACATAGAAAAACGCTGTTTTCAACTATTCAAACTGACAAATTCATATTTCTTCCGTGCGAAACAGCGATTTATGAGAAATGACGATAAAATTGCTGTTTTAAACTTGCAAAAACATAGAAAAACGCTATTTTCAACTACTCAAACTGATAAATTCATGATCTTTCGTGCGTAACGGCGATTTATGAGAAATGACGATGAAACTGCTGTTTTAAACTAGCAAAACCAAGAAAACGCTGTTTTCAACAATCTAAACTGACGTATTTAAAATGCTGTTTTAAACTTGCAAAAACATAGTAAACGCTGTTTTGAACTATCCAAACTGACAAATGCAGATTTGTGGTTTGGGGCTCGAGGTTTGAGGTTTGGGTTGAGGTTTGGGGTTTGAGGTTTGGGGTTTGGGGTTCGAGTTTTGGGGTTTGGGGTTGAGGTTTGGGGTTTGAGGTTTGGGGTTCGCGGTTTGAGGTTTGGGGTTGGGGTTCGGTGTTTGAGGTTTGGGGTTTGGGGTTCGAGGTTTGAGGTTTGGGGTTCGAGGTTTGAGGTTTGGGGTTGAGGTTTGGGGTTTGAGATTTGGGGTTGGGGGTTCGAGTTTTGGGGTTTGGGGTTAAGGTTTGGGGTTGAGGTTTGATGTTGAGGTTTGGGGTTGAGGTTTAGGGTTGAGGTTTGGGGTTGAGGTTTGGGGTTGAGGTTTGGGGTTGAGGTTTGGGGTTGAGGTTTAGGGTTGAGGTTTGGGGTTGACGTTTGTGGTTGAGGTTTGGGGTTTGAGGTTAGGGATTTAGGTTTCGAAGTTTGAGGTTTGGGGTTTGAGGTTTGGGGTTGGGGGTTCGAGTTTTGGGGTTTGGGGTTGAGGTTTGGGGTTGAGGTTTGGGGTTGAGGTTTGGGGTTGAGGTTTGGGGTTGAGGTTTGGGGTTTGAGGTTAGGGATTTGGGGTTCGAAGTTTGAGGTTTGGGGTTCGAGGTTTGAGGTTTTGGGTTGAGGGTTGGGGTTTGAGTTTGGGGATTGGGGTTCGAGGTTTTAGGTTTGGTGTTTCGTGCGAAACGGCGAATTATGAGATTCAAATTGCTGTTTTAAACTTGTAAAAACATAAAAAACGCTGTTTTCAACTAATCAAACTGATAAATTTCTTTTGTTGGAAACTGCGGATTTTTGTGAAATCACGATAAAACGCTGTTTTCAACTATTCTTCTCCTTCTTCTTCGATGGCTCTACAGCCCAAATTGAGCCTTGGCCTCCTTTAGTTTTTGCCTCCATTCTTTTCTATCCTGTGCCGGTCTCTTCCACAACCGGATCCCCAGCATGTTTCGGGCATCTGCGGCTATTTCATCTCCCCATCGTGTTCGTGGTCTTCCAACCGGTCTTTTTCCATACATTTTTCTACTCCATGCTCTCTTCGGAATTCTACTGTCGTCCATCCTTGCTACATGTCCGGCCCATCTTAATCTCTGAAGCTTGACGAATTCTGTTATTGGGGATTCCTTATATATCTGATATAGTTAGCAGCGCTGTTTTCAACTATTCAAACAGATAAATTCATGTTTCTTTCCTTCGAAACGGTGGATTTTTGTGAAATCACGATAAAACTGCTGTTTTAAATTAGCAAAATACGCTGTTTTCAACAATCTAAACTGACGTATTTAAAATGCTATTTTAAACTTGCAAAAACATAGAAAACGCTGTTTTGAACTATCCAAACTGACAAATTCATGTTTCTTTCGTGCGAAACGGCGATTTATGAGAAATGACGATAAAATTGCTGTTTTAAACTTGCAAAAACATAGAAAAACGCTGTTTTGAACTATTCAAACTGACAAATTCATGTTTCTTTCGTGCGAAACGGCGATTTATAACAAATGACGATAAAATTGCTGTTTTAAACTTGCAAAAACATAGAAAAACGATGTTTTCAACTATTCAAACTGATAAATTCAGGTTTCTTTCGTGCGAAACGGCGATTTATGAGAAATGACTGTTTTAAATTTGCAAAAACATAGAAAAACGCTGTTTTGAACTATTCAAACTGACAAATTCATGTTTCTTTCGTGCGAAACGGCGATTTATGAGAAATGACGATAAAATTGCTGTTTTAAACTTGCAAAAACATAGAAAAACGCTGTTTTCAACTATTCAAACTGATAAATTCATGTTTCTTACGTTCGAAACGGTGGATTTTTGTGAAATCACGATGAAACTGCTGTTTAAAACTAGCAAAACCAAGAAAACGCTGTTTTCAACAATCTAAACTGACGTATTTAGAATGCTGTTTTAAACTTGCAAAAACATAGAAAACGCTGTTTTGAACTATCCAAACTGACAAATTCAGTTTTGTGGTTTGGGGTTCGAGGTTTGAGGTTTGGGGTTGAGGTTTGGGGTTTGAGGTTTGGGGTTTAGGGTTCGAGTTTTGGGGTTTGGGGTTGAGGTTTGGGGTTTGAGATTTGGGGTTCGCGGTTTGAGGTTTGGGGTTGGGGTTCGGTGTTTTAGTTTTTGGGGGTTTGGGGTTCAAGGTTTGAGGTTTGGGGTTCGAGGTTTAAGGTTTGGGGTTGAGGTTTGGGGTTTGAGGTTTGGGGTTGGGGGTTCAAGTTTTGGGGTTTGGGGTTAAGGTTTGGGGTTGAGGTTTGGGGTTGAGGATTGGGGTTGAGGTTTGGGGTTCATGTTTAGGGTTGAGGTTTGGGGTTGAGGTTTGGGGTTGAGGTTTGGGGTTGAGGTTTGGGGTTTGAAGTTAGGGATTTGGGGTTCGAAGACTGAGGTTTGGGGTTTGAGGTTTGGGGTTGGGGGTTCGAGTTTTGGGGTTTGGGGTTGAGGTTTGGGGTTAAGGTTTGGGGTTGAGGTTTGGAGTTGAGGTTTGGGGTTGAGGTTTGGGGTTTGAGGTTAGGGATTTGGGGTTCAAAGTCTGAGGTTTGGGATTCGAGGTTTGAGGTTTTGGGTTGAGGGTTGGGGTTTGAGTTTGGGGATTGGGGTTCGGGGTTTTAGGTTTGGTGTTTGTGGTGTTTGGATTGGGTGAAATGTTTCATTCGTGCAAAACGGCGAATTATGAGATTCAAATTGCAGTTTTAAACTTGTAAAGACATAAAAAACGCTGTTTTCAGCTAATCAAACTGATGAATTTCTTTTGTTGGAAACTGCGAATTTTTTGTGAAATCACGATAAAACGCTGTTTTCAACTAGTCAAACTGATAAATTCATGTTTATTTCGTGAGAAACGGCGATTTAAGAGAAATGACGATAAAATTGCTGTTTTAAACTTGCAAAAACATAGAAAAACGCTGTTTTCAACTATTCAAACAGATAAATTCATGTTTCTTTCCTTCGAAACGGTGGATTTTTGTGAAATCACGATAAAACTGCTGTTTTAAACTAGCAAAATACGCTGTTTTCAACAATCTAAACTGACGTATTTAATATGCTGTTTTAAACTTGCAAGAACATAGAAAACGCTGTTTTCAACTATTCAAACTGATAAATTCATGTTTCTTTCGTGCAAAACGGCGATTTATGAGAAATGACGATAAAATTGCTGTTTTAAACTTGCAAAAACATAGAAAAAAGCTGTTTTCAACTATTCAAACTGATAAATTCATGTTTCTTTCGTGCGAAACGGCGATTTATAAGAAATGACGATAAAATTGCTGTCTTAAACTTGCAAAAATATAGAAAAACGCTGTTTTGAACTATTCAAACTGATAAATTCATGTTTCTTTCGTGTGAAACGGCGATTTATGGGAAATGACGATAAAATTGCTGTTTTAAACTTGCAAAAACATAGAAAAACGCTGTTTTGAACTATTCAAACTGACAAATTCATGTTTCTTTCGTGTGAAACGGCGATTTATGAGAAATGACGATAAAATTGCTGTTTTAAACTTGCAAAAACATAGAAAACGCTGTTTTCAACTATTCAAACTGACAAATTCATGTTTTTTTCGTGTGAAACGGCGATTTATGAGAAATGACGATAAAATTGCTGTTTTAAACATGAAAAAACATAGAAAAACGCTGTTTTGAACTATTCAAACTGACAAATTCATGTTTCTTTCGTGTGAAACGGCGATTTATGAGAAATGACGATAAAATTGCTGTTTTAAACTTGCAAAAACATAGAAAAACGCTGTTTTTAACTATTCAAACTGATAAATTCAGGTTTCTTTCGTGTGAAACGGCGATTTATGAGAAATGACGATAAAATTGCTGTTTTAAACTTGCAAAAACATAGAAAAACGCTGTTTTTAACTATTCAAACTGACAAATTCATGTTTCTTTCGTGTGAAACGGCGATTTATGAGAAATGACGATAAAATTGCTGTTTTAAACTTGCAAAAACATAGAAAAACGCTGTTTTTAACTATTCAAACTGACAAATTCATGTTTTTTTTTGTGTGAAACGTCGTTTTATGAGAAATGACGATAAAATTGCTGTTTTAAACTTGCAAAAACATAGAAAAACGCTGTTTTGAACTATTCAAACTGACAAATTCATGTTTCTTTCGTGTGAAACGGCGATTTATGAGAAATGACGATAAAATTGCTGTTTTAAACTTGCAAAAACATAAAAAACGCTGTTTTCAACTATTCAAACTGACAAATTCATGTTTTTTTCGTGTGAAACGGCGATTTATGAGAAATGACGATAAAATTGCTGTTTTAAACATGAAAAAACATAGAAAAACGCTGTTTTGAACTATTCAAACTGACAAATTCATGTTTCTTTCATGTGAAACGGCGATTTATGAGAAATGACGATAAAATTGCTGTTTTAAACTTGCAAAAACATAGAAAAACGCTGTTTTGAACTATTCAAACTGACAAATTCATGTTTCTTTCGTGTGAAACGGCGATTTATGAGAAATGACGATAAAATTGCTGTATTAAACTTGTAAAAACATAGAAAAACGCTGTTTTTAACTATTCAAACTGATAAATTCATGTTTCTTTCGTGTGAAACGGCGATTTATGAGAAATGACGATAAAATTGCTGTTTTAAACTTGCAAAAACATTGAAAAACGCTGTTTTTAACTATTCAAACTGATAAATTCAGGTTTCTTTCGTTCGAAACGGTGGATTTTTGTGAAATCACGATAAAACTGCTGTTTTAAACTTGCAAAAACATAGAAAAACGCTTGTTTGAAATATTCAAACTGACAAATTCATGTTTCTTTCGTGCGAAACAGCGATTAATGAGAAATGACGATACAATTGCTGTATTAAACTTGCAAAAACATAGAAAAACGCTGTTTTGAACTATTCAAACTGACAAATTCATGTTTCTTCCGTGCTAAACGGCGATTTATGAGAAATGACGATAAAATTGCTGTTTTAAACCTGCAAAAACATAGAAAAACGCTGTTTTCAACTATTCAAACTGATAAATTCATGTATATTTCGTGCGAAACGGCGATTTATTAGAAATGACGATAAAATTACTGTTTTAAACTTGCAAAAACAAGAAAAACGCTGTTTTCTTCTATTCAAACTGACAAATTCATGTTTCTTTCGTGCGAAACGGCGATTTATGAGAAATGACGATAAAATTACTGTTTTAAACTTGCAAAAACAAGAAAAACGCTGTTTTCAACTATTCAAACTGATAAATTCATGTTTCTTTAGTTCTAAACGGTGGATTTTTGTGAAATCACGATGAAACTGCTGTTTTAAACTAGCAAAACCAAGAAAACGCTGTTTTCAACAATCTAAACTGACGTATTTAAAATGCTGTTTTAAACTTGCAAAAACATAGAAAACGCTGTTTTGAACTATCCAAACTGACAAATTCAGTTTTGTGGTTTGGGGTTCGAGGTTTGAGGTTTGAGGTTTGGGGTTTGAGTTTTGGGGTTTGGGGTTGAGGTTTGGGGTTCGCGGTTTGAGGTTTGGGGTTGGGGTTCGGTGTTTGAGGTTTGGGGTTTGGGGTTCGGGGTTTGAGGTTTGGTGTTCGAGGTTTGAGGTTTGGGGTTGGGGGTTCGAGTTTTTGGGTTTGGGGTTGAGGTTTGGGGTTGAGGATTGGGGTTAAGGTTTGGGGTTGAGGTTTGGGGTTGAGGTTTGGGGTTGAGGTTTGGGGTTGAGGTTTAGGGGTTGAGGTTTGGGGTTGAGGATTGGGGTTGAGGATTGGGGTTGAGGTTTGGGGTTTGAGGTTAGGGATTTGGGGTTCGAAGTTTGAGGTTTGGGGTTTGAGGTTTGGGGTTAGGGGTTCGAGTTTTGGGGTTTGTGTTTGGGGATTGGGGTTCGGGGTTTTAGGTTTGGTGTTTGTGTTGTTTGGATTGGGTGAAACGTTTCTTTCGTGCGAAACGGCGAATTATGAGATTCAAATTGCTGTTTTAAACTTGTAAAAACATAAAAAACGCTGTTTTCAGCAAATCAAACTGATGAATTTCTTTTGTTGGAAACTGCGGATTTTGTGAAATCACGAAAAACGCTGTTTTCAACTAGTCAAACTGATAAATTCATGTTTCTTTCGTGAGAAACGGCGATTTAAGAGAAATGACGATAAATTTGCAGTTTTAAACTTTCAAAAACATCGAAAAACGCTGTTTTCAACTATTCAAACAGATAAATTCATGTTTCTTTCCTTCGAAACGGTGGATTTTTGTGAAATCACGATAAAACTGCTGTTTTAAACTAGCAAAATACGCTGTTTTCAACAATCTAAACTGACGTATTTAAAATGCTGTTTTAAACTTGCAAAAACATCGAAAACGCTGTTTTGAACTATCCAAACTTACAAATTCATGTTTCTTTCGTGCGAAACGGCGATTTATGAGAAATGACGATAAAATTGCTGTTTTAAAATTGCAAAAACATAGAAAAACGCCGTTGTCAACTATTCAAACTGATAAATTCATGTTTCTTTCCTTCGAAACAGTGGATTTTTGTGAAATCACGATAAAACTGCTGTTTTAAACTAGCAAAATACGCTGTTTTCAACAATCTAAACTGACGTATTTAAAATGCTGTTTTAAACTTGCAAGAACATAGAAAACGCTGTTTTCAACTATTCAAACTGATAAATTCATGTTTCTTTCGTGCGAAACGGCGATTTATGAGAAATGACGATAAAATTGCTGTTTTAAACTTGCAAAAACATAGAAAAACGCTGTTTTCAACTATTCAAACTGATAAATTCATGTTTTTTTCGTGCGAAACGGCGATTTATGAGAAATGACGATAAAATTGCTGTTTTAAACTTGCAAAAACATAGAAAAACGCTATTTTGGACTATTCAAACTAAAAAATTCATGTTTCTTTCGTGTGAAACGGCGATTTATGGGAAATGACGATAAACTTGCTGCTTAAAACTTGCAAAAACATAGAAAAACGCTGTTTTCAACTATTCAAACTGATAAATTCAGGTTTCTTTCGTGCGAAACGGCGATTTATGAAAAATGACGATAAAATTGCTGTTTTAAATTCGCAAAAACATAGAAAAACGCTGTTTTGAACTATTCAAACTGACAAATTCATGTTTCTTTCGTGCGAAACGGCGATTTATGAGAAATGACGAAAAAATTGCTGTTTTAAACTTGCAAAAACATAGAAAAACGCTGTTTTCAACTATTCAAACTGATAAATTCATGTTTCTTTCGTGCGAAACGGCGATTTATGAGAAATGACGATAAAATTGCTGTTTTAAACTTGCAAAAACATAGAAAAACGCTGTTTTTAACTATTCAAACTGATACATTCAGGTTTCTTTCGTGTGAAACGGCGATTTATGAGAAATGACGATGAAACTGCTGTTTTAAACTAGCAAAACCAAGAAAACGCTGTTTTCAACAATCTAAACTGACGTATTTAAAATGCTGTTTTAAACTTGCAAAAAAATTGTAAACGCTGTTTTGAACTATCCAAACTGACAAATTCAGTTTTGTTGTTTGGGGCTCGAGGTTTGAGGTTTGGGGTTTGGGGTTCGAGTTTTGGGGTTTGGGGTTGAGGTTTGGGGTTTGAGGTTTGGGGTTCGCGGTTTGAGGTTTGGGGTTGGGGTTCGGTGTTTGAGGTTTGGGGTTTGGGGTTCGAGGTTTGAGGTTTGGGGTTCGAGGTTTGAGGTTTGGGGTTGAGGTTTGGGGTTTGAGGTTTGGGGTTGGGGGTTCGAGTTTTGGAGTTTGGGGTTGAGGTTTGGGGTTGAGGTTTGGGGTTGAGGTTTGGGGTTGAGGTTTGGGGTTGAGGTTTGGGGTTGAGGTTTGGGGTTGAGGTTTGGGGTTGAGGTTTGTGGTTGAGGTTTGGGGTTTGAGGTTAGGGATTTAGGGTTCGAAGTTTGAGGTTTGGGGTTTGAGGTTTGGGGTTGGGGGTTCGAGTTTTGGGGTTTGGGGTTGAGGTTTGGGGTTGAGGTTTGGGGTTGAGGTTTAAGGTTGAGGTTTGGGGTTGAGGTTTGAGGTTGAGGTTTGGGGTTTGAGGTAAGGGATTTGGGGTTCGAAGTTTGAGGTTTGGGGTTCGAGGTTTGAGGTTTTGGGTTGAGGGTTGGGGTTTGAGTTTGGGGATTGGGGTTCGAGGTTTTAGGTTTGGTGTTTGTGGTGTTTGGATTGGGTGAAATGTTTCTTTCGTGCGAAACGGCGGATTATGAGATTCAAATTGCTGTTTTAAACTTGTAAAAACATAAAAAACGCTGTTTTCAACTAATCAAACTGATAAATTTCTTTTGTTGGAAACTGCGGATTTTTGTGAAATCACGATAAAACGCTGTTTTCAACTATTCTTCTCCTTCTTCTTCGATGGCTCTACAGCCCAAATTGAGCCTTGGCCTCCTTTAGTTTTTGCCTCCATTCTTTTCTATCCTGTGCCGGTCTCTTCCACAACCGGATCCCCAGCATGTTTCGGGCATCTGCGGCTATTTCATCTCCCCATCGTGTTCGTGGTCTTCCAACCGGTCTTTTTCCATACATTTTTCTACTCCATGCTCTCTTCGGAATCCTACTGTCGTCCATCCTTGCTACATGTCCGGCCCATCTTAATCTCTGAAGCTTGACGAATTCTGTTATGGGGGATTCCTTATATATCTGATATAGTTAGCAGCGCTGTTTTCAACTATTCAAACAGATAAATTCATGTTTCTTTCCTTCGAAACGGTGGATTTTTGTGAAATCACGATAAAACTGCTGTTTTAAATTAGCAAAATACGCTGTTTTCAACAATCTAAACTGACGTATTTAAAATGCTGTTTTAAACTTGCAAAAACATAGAAAACGCTGTTTTGAACTATCCAAACTGACAAATTCATGTTTCTTTCGTGCGAAACGGCGATTTATGAGAAATGACGATAAAATTGCTGTTTTAAACTTGCAAAAACATAGAAAAACGCTGTTTTTAACTATTCAAACTGACAAATTCATGTTTCTTTCGTGCGAAACGGCGATTTATAACAAATGACGATAAAATTGCTGTTTTAAACTTGCAAAAACATAGAAAAACGCTGTTTTCAACTATTCAAACTGATAAATTCAGGTTTCTTTTGTGCGAAACGGCGATTTATGAGAAATGACTGTTTTAAATTTGCAAAAACATAGAAAAACGCTGTTTTGAACTATTCAAACTGACAAATTCATGTTTCTTTCGTGCGAAACGGCGATTTATGAGAAATGACGATAAAATTGCTGTTTTAAACTTGCAAAAACATAGAAAAACGCTGTTTTCAACTATTCAAACTGATAAATTCATGTTTCTTACGTTCGAAACGGTGGATTTTTGTGAAATCACGATGAAACTGCTGTTTAAAACTAGCAAAACCAAGAAAACGCTGTTTTCAACAATCTAAACTGACGTATTTAGAATGCTGTTTTAAACTTGCAAAAACATAGAAAACGCTGTTTTGAACTATCCAAACTGACAAATTCAGTTTTGTGGTTTGGGGTTCGAGGTTTGAGGTTTGGGGTTGAGGTTTGGGGTTTGAGGTTTGGGGTTTAGGGTTCGAGTTTTGGGGTTTGGGGTTGAGGTTTGGGGTTTGAGATTTGGGGTTCGCGGTTTGAGGTTTGGGGTTGGGGTTCGGTGTTTTAGTTTTTGGGGGTTTGGGGTTCAAGGTTTGAGGTTTGGGGTTCGAGGTTTAAGGTTTGGGGTTGAGGTTTGGGGTTTGAGGTTTGGGGTTGGGGGTTCAAGTTTTGGGGTTTGGGGTTAAGGTTTGGGGTTGAGGTTTGGGGTTGAGGATTGGGGTTGAGGTTTGGGGTTCATGTTTAGGGTTGAGGTTTGGGGTTGAGGTTTGGGGTTGAGGTTTGGGGTTGAGGTTTGGGGTTTGAAGTTAGGGATTTGGGGTTCGAAGACTGAGGTTTGGGGTTTGAGGTTTGGGGTTGGGGGTTCGAGTTTTGGGGTTTGGGGTTGAGGTTTGGGGTTAAGGTTTGGGGTTGAGGTTTGGAGTTGAGGTTTGGGGTTGAGGTTTGGGGTTTGAGGTTAGGGATTTGGGGTTCAAAGTCTGAGGTTTGGGATTCGAGGTTTGAGGTTTTGGGTTGAGGGTTGGGGTTTGAGTTTGGGGATTGGGGTTCGGGGTTTTAGGTTTGGTGTTTGTGGTGTTTGGATTGGGTGAAATGTTTCATTCGTGCAAAACGGCGAATTATGAGATTCAAATTGCAGTTTTAAACTTGTAAAGACATAAAAAACGCTGTTTTCAGCTAATCAAACTGATGAATTTCTTTTGTTGGAAACTGCGAATTTTTTGTGAAATCACGATAAAACGCTGTTTTCAACTAGTCAAACTGATAAATTCATGTTTATTTCGTGAGAAACGGCGATTTAAGAGAAATGACGATAAAATTGCTGTTTTAAACTTGCAAAAACATAGAAAAACGCTGTTTTCAACTATTCAAACAGATAAATTCATGTTTCTTTCCTTCGAAACGGTGGATTTTTGTGAAATCACGATAAAACTGCTGTTTTAAACTAGCAAAATACGCTGTTTTCAACAATCTAAACTGACGTATTTAATATGCTGTTTTAAACTTGCAAGAACATAGAAAACGCTGTTTTCAACTATTCAAACTGATAAATTCATGTTTCTTTCGTGCAAAACGGCGATTTATGAGAAATGACGATAAAATTGCTGTTTTAAACTTGCAAAAACATAGAAAAAAGCTGTTTTCAACTATTCAAACTGATAAATTCATGTTTCTTTCGTGCGAAACGGCGATTTATAAGAAATGACGATAAAATTGCTGTCTTAAACTTGCAAAAATATAGAAAAACGCTGTTTTGAACTATTCAAACTGATAAATTCATGTTTCTTTCGTGTGAAACGGCGATTTATGGGAAATGACGATAAAATTGCTGTTTTAAACTTGCAAAAACATAGAAAAACGCTGTTTTGAACTATTCAAACTGACAAATTCATGTTTCTTTCGTGTGAAACGGCGATTTATGAGAAATGACGATAAAATTGCTGTTTTAAACTTGCAAAAACATAGAAAACGCTGTTTTCAACTATTCAAACTGACAAATTCATGTTTTTTTCGTGTGAAACGGCGATTTATGAGAAATGACGATAAAATTGCTGTTTTAAACATGAAAAAACATAGAAAAACGCTGTTTTGAACTATTCAAACTGACAAATTCATGTTTCTTTCGTGTGAAACGGCGATTTATGAGAAATGACGATAAAATTGCTGTTTTAAACTTGCAAAAACATAGAAAAACGCTGTTTTTAACTATTCAAACTGATAAATTCAGGTTTCTTTCGTGTGAAACGGCGATTTATGAGAAATGACGATAAAATTGCTGTTTTAAACTTGCAAAAACATAGAAAAACGCTGTTTTTAACTATTCAAACTGACAAATTCATGTTTCTTTCGTGTGAAACGGCGATTTATGAGAAATGACGATAAAATTGCTGTTTTAAACTTGCAAAAACATAGAAAAACGCTGTTTTTAACTATTCAAACTGACAAATTCATGTTTTTTTTTGTGTGAAACGTCGTTTTATGAGAAATGACGATAAAATTGCTGTTTTAAACTTGCAAAAACATAGAAAAACGCTGTTTTGAACTATTCAAACTGACAAATTCATGTTTCTTTCGTGTGAAACGGCGATTTATGAGAAATGACGATAAAATTGCTGTTTTAAACTTGCAAAAACATAAAAAACGCTGTTTTCAACTATTCAAACTGACAAATTCATGTTTTTTTCGTGTGAAACGGCGATTTATGAGAAATGACGATAAAATTGCTGTTTTAAACATGAAAAAACATAGAAAAACGCTGTTTTGAACTATTCAAACTGACAAATTCATGTTTCTTTCATGTGAAACGGCGATTTATGAGAAATGACGATAAAATTGCTGTTTTAAACTTGCAAAAACATAGAAAAACGCTGTTTTGAACTATTCAAACTGACAAATTCATGTTTCTTTCGTGTGAAACGGCGATTTATGAGAAATGACGATAAAATTGCTGTATTAAACTTGTAAAAACATAGAAAAACGCTGTTTTTAACTATTCAAACTGATAAATTCATGTTTCTTTCGTGTGAAACGGCGATTTATGAGAAATGACGATAAAATTGCTGTTTTAAACTTGCAAAAACATAGAAAAAACGCTTGTTTGAAATATTCAAACTGACAAATTCATGTTTCTTTCGTGCGAAACAGCGATTAATGAGAAATGACGATACAATTGCTGTATTAAACTTGCAAAAACATAGAAAAACGCTGTTTTGAACTATTCAAACTGACAAATTCATGTTTCTTCCGTGCTAAACGGCGATTTATGAAAAATGACGATAAAATTGCTGTTTTAAACTTGCAAAAACATAGAAAAACGCTATTTTTAACAACTCAAACTGATAAATTCATGTTTCTTTCGTGAGAAACGGCGATTTAAGAGAAATGACGATAAAATTGCTGTTTTAAACTTGCAAAAACTTAGAAAAACGCTGTTTTCAACTATTCAAACAGATAAATTCATGTTTCTTCCTTCGAAACGGTGGATTTTTGTGAAATCACGATAAAACTGCTGTTTTAAACTAGCAAAATACGCTGTTTTCAACAATCTAAACTGACGTATTTAGAATGCTGTTTTAAACTTGCAAAAACATAGAAAACGTTGTTTTGAACTATCCAAACTGACAAATTCAGTTTTGTGGTTTGGGGTTCGAGGTTTGAGGTTTGGGGTTGAGGTTTGGGGTTTGAGGTTTGGGGTTTTGGGTTCGAGTTTTGGGGTTTGGGGTTGAGGTTTGGGGTTTAAGATTTGGGGTTCGCGGTTTGAGGTTTGGGGTTGGGGATCGGTGTTTTAGTTTTGGGGTTTGGGGTTCAAGGTTTGAGGTTTGGGGTTCGAGGTTTGAGGTTTGGGGTTGAGGTTTAGGGTTTGAGGTTTGGGGTTGGGGGTTCAAGTTTTGGGGTTTGGGGTTGAGGTTTGCGGTTGAAGATTGGGGTTGAGGTTTGGAGTTGAGGTTTAGGGTTGAGGTTTGGGGTTGAGGTTTGGGGTTAAGGTTTGGGGTTGAGGATTGGGGTTTGAGGTTAGGGATTTGGGGTTCGAAGTTTGAGGTTTGGGGTTTGAGGTTTGGGGTTAAGGTTTGGGGTTGAGGTTTGGAGTTGAGGTTTGGGGTTGAGGTTTGGGGTTGAGGTTTGGGGTTGAGGTTTGGGGTTTGAGGTTAGGGATTTGGGGTTCAAAGTCTGAGGTTTGGGATTCGAGGTTAGGGATTTGGGGTTCAAAGTCTGAGGTTTGGGATTCGAGGTTTGAGGTTTTGGGTTGAGGGTTGGGGTTTGAGTTTGGGGATCGGGGTTCGGGGTTTTAGGTTTGGTGTTTGTGGTGTTTGGATTGGGTGAAATGTTTCATTCGTGCGAAACGGCGAATTATGAGATTCAAATTGCTGTTTTAAACTTGTAAAAACATAAAAAACGCTGTTTTCAGCTAATCAAACTGATGAATTTCTTTTGTTGGAAACTGCGGATTTTTGTGAAATCACGAAAAACGCTGTTTTCAACTAGTCAAACTGATAAATTCATGTTTCTTTCGTGAGAAACGGCGATTTAAGAGAAATGACGATAAAATTGCAGTTTTAAACTTTCAAAAACATCGAAAAACGCTGTTTTCAACTATTCAAACAGATAAATTCATGTTTCTTTCCTTCGAAACGGTGGATTTTTGTGAAATCACGATAAAACTGCTGTTTTAAACTAGCAAAATACGCTGTTTTCAACAATCTAAACTGACGTATTTAAAATGCTGTTTTAAACTTGCAAAAACATCGAAAACGCTGTTTTGAACTATCCAAACTGACAAATTCATGTTTCTTTCGTGCGAAACGGCGATTTATGAGAAATGACGATAAAATTGCTGTTTTAAAATTGCAAAAACATAGAAAAACGCCGTTGTCAACTATTCAAACTGATAAATTCATGTTTCTTTCCTTCGAAACAGTGGATTTTTGTGAAATCACGATAAAACTGCTGTTTTAAAATAGCAAAATACGCTGTTTTCAACAATCTAAACTGACGTATTTAAAATGCTGTTTTAAACTTGCAAGAACATAGAAAACGCTGTTTTCAACTATTCAAACTGATAAATTCATGTTTCTTTCGTGCGAAACGGCGATTTATGAGAAATGACGATAAAATTGCTGTTTTAAACTTGCAAAAACATAGAAAAACGCTGTTTTCAACTATTCAAACTGATAAATTCATGTTTCTTTCGTGCGAAACGGCGATTTATGAGAAATGACGATAAAATTGCTGTTTTAAACTTGCAAAAACATAGAAAAACGCTATTTTTGACTATTCAAACTAAAAAATTCATGTTTCTTTCGTGTGAAACGGCGATTTATGAGAAATGACGATAAAATTGCTGTTTTAAACTTGCAAAAAAATAGAAAAAGGCTGTTTTCAACTATTCAAACTGATAAATTCATGTTTCTTTTGTGCGAAACGGCGATTTATGAGAAATGACGATAAAATGCTGTTTTAAACTTGCAAAAACATAGAAAAACGCTAATTTCAACTACTCAAACTGATAAATTCAGGTTTCTTTCGTGCGAAACGCCGATCTATGAGAAATGACGATAAAATTGCTGTTTTAAACTTGCAAAAACATAGAAAAACGCTGTTTTGAACTACTCAAACTGATAAATTCATGTTTCTTTCGTGCGAAACGGCGATTTATGAGAAATGACGATAAAATTGCTGTTTTAAACTTGCAAAAACATAGACAAACGCTGTTTTCAACTATTCAAACTGATAAATTCATGTTTCTTTCGTGCGAAACGGCGATTTATGAGAAATGACGATAAAATTGCTGTTTTAAACTTGCAAAAACATAGAAAAACGCTGTTTTCAACTATTCAAACTGACAAATTCATGTTTCTTTCGTGCGAAACGGCGATTTATGAGAAACGACGGTAAAATTACTGTTTTAAACTTGCAAAAACATAGAAAAACGCTGTTTTCAACTATTCAAACTGATAAATTCATGTTTCTTTTGTGCGAAACGGCGATTTATGAGAAATGACGATAAAATGCTGTTTTAAACTTGCAAAAACATAGAAAAACGCTAATTTCAACTACTCAAACTGATAAATTCAGGTTTCTTTCGTGCGAAACGCCGATCTATGAGAAATGACGATAAAATTGCTGTTTTAAACTTGCAAAAACATAGAAAAACGCTGTTTTGAACTACTCAAACTGATAAATTCATGTTTCTTTCGTGCGAAACGGCGATTTATGAGAAATGACGATAAAATTGCTGTTTTAAACTTGCAAAAACATAGAAAAACGCTGTTTTCAACTATTCAAACTGATAAATTCATGTTTCTTTCGTGCGAAACGGCGATTTATGAGGAATGACGATATAATTGCTGTTTAAACTTGCAAAAACATAGAAAAACGCTGTTTCAACTATTCAAACTGATAAATTCATGTTTCTTTCGTGCGAAACGGCGATTTAATAAAAATAACGATAAAATTGCTGTTTTAAACTTGCAAAAACATAGAAAAACGCTGTTTTGAACTATTCAAACTGATAAATTCATGTTTCTTTTGTGCCAAACGGCGATTTATGAGAAATGACGATAAAATTGCTGTTTTAAACTTGCAAAAACATAGAAAAACGCTATTTTCAACTACTCAAACTGATAAATTCATGTTTCTTTCGTGCGTAACGGCGATTTATGAAAAACAACGATAAAATTGCTGTTTTAAACTTGCAAAAACATAGAAAAACGCTGTTTTCAACTTTCAAACTGATAAATTCCTGTTTCTTCCGTGCGAAACGGCAATTTATGAGAAATGACGATAAAATTGCTGTTTTAAACTTGCAAAAACATAGAAAAACGCTGTTTTCAACTATTCAAACTGAAAAATTCATGTTTCTTCCGTGCGAAACGGCGATTTATGAGAAATGACGATAAAATTGCTGTTTTAAACTTGCAAAAACATAGATAAACGCTGTTTTTTACTATTCAAACTGACAAATTCATGTTTCTTCCGTGCGAAACGGCGATTTATGAGAAATGACGATAAAATTGCTGTTTTAAACTCGCAAAAACATAGAAAAACGCTGTTTTCAACTATTTCTAAACTGATAAATTCATGTTTCTTACTTTCGAAACGGTGGATTTTTGTGAAATCACGATAAAATTGCTGTTTTAAACTTGCAAAAACATAGAAAAACGCTGTTTTCAACTTTTCAAACTGACAAATTAATGTTTCTTCCGTGCGAAACGGCGATTTATGAGAAATGACGATAAAATTACTGTTTTAAACTTGCAAAAACAAGAAAAACGCTGTTTTCAACTATTCAAACTGACAAATTCATGTTTTTTTCGTGCGAAACGGCGATTTATGAGAAATGACGATAAAATTACTGTTTTAAACTTGCAAAAACAAGAAAAACGCTGTTTTCAACTATTCAAACTGATAAATTCATGTTTCTTTAGTTCTAAACGGTGGATTTTTGTGAAATCACGATGAAACTGCTGTTTTAAACTAGCAAAACCAAGAAAATGCTGTTTTCAACAATCTAAACTGACGCATTTAAAATGCTGTTTTAAACTTGCAAAAACATAGAAAACGCTGTTTTGAACTATCCAAACTGACAAATTCTGTTTTGTGGTTTGGGGTTGAGGTTTGGGGTTTGAGGTTTGGGGTTCGCGGTTTGAGGTTTGGGGTTGGGGTTCGGTGTTTGAGGTTTGGGGTTTGGGGTTCGGGGTTTGAGGTTTGGGGTTCGAGCTTTGAGGTTTGGGGTTGGGGGTTCGAGTTTTGGGGTTTGGGGTTGAGGTTTGGGGTTGAGGATTGGGGTTAAGGTTTGGGGTTGAGGTTTGGGGTTGAGGATTGGGGTTGAGGTTTAGGGGTTGAGGTTTGGGGTTGAGGTTTGGGGTTGAGGTTTGGGGTTTGAGGTTAGGGATTTGGGGTTCGAAGTTTGAGGTTTGGGGTTTGAGGTTTGGGGTTAGGGGTTCGAGGTTTGGGGTTTGTGTTTGGGGATTGGGGTTCGGGGTTTTAGGTTTGGTGTTTGTGTTGTTTGGATTGGGTGAAATGTTTCTTTCGTGCGAAACGGCGAATTATGAGATTCAAATTGCTGTTTTAAACTTGTAAAAACATAAAAAACGCTGTTTTCAGCAAATCAAACTGATGAATTTCTTTTGTTGGAAACTGCGGATTTTGTGAAATCACGAAAAACGCTGTTTTCAACTAGTCAAACTGATAAATTCATGTTTCTTTCGTGAGAAACGGCGATTTAAGAGAAATGACGATAAATTTGCAGTTTTAAACTTTCAAAAACATCGAAAAACGCTGTTTTCAACTATTCAAACAGATAAATTCATGTTTCTTTCCTTCGAAACGGTGGATTTTTGTGAAATCACGATAAAACTGCTGTTTTAAACTAGCAAAATATGCTGTTTTCAACAATCTAAACTGACGTATTTAAAATGCTGTTTTAAACTTGCAAAAACATCGAAAACGCTGTTTTGAACTATCCAAACTGACAAATTCATGTTTCTTTCGTGCGAAACGGCGATTTAAGAGAAATGACGATAAAATTGCTGTTTTAAAATTGCAAAAACATAGAAAAACGCCGTTGTCAACTATTCAAACTGATAAATTCATGTTTCTTTCCTTCGAAACAGTGGATTTTTGTGAAATCACGATAAAACTGCTGTTTTAAACTAGCAAAATACGCTGTTTTCAACAATCTAAACTGACGTATTTAAAATGCTGTTTTAAACTTGCAAGAACATAGAAAACGCTGTTTTCAACTATTCAAACTGATAAATTCATGTTTCTTTCGTGCGAAACGGCGATTTATGAGAAATGACGATAAAATTACTGTTTTAAACTTGCAAAAACATAGAAAAACGCTGTTTTCAACTATTCAAACTGATAAATTCATGTTTTTTTTCGTGCGAAACGGCGATTTATGAGAAATGACGATAAAATTGCTGTTTTAAACTTGCAAAAACATAGAAAAACGCTATTTTGGACTATTCAAACTAAAAAATTCATGTTTCTTTCGTGTGAAACAGCGATTTATGAGAAATGACGATAAAATTGCTGTTTTAAACTTGCAAAAACATAGAAAAAGGCTGTTTTCAACTATTCAAACTGACAAATTCATGTTTCTTCCGTGAGAAATGGCGATTTATGAAAAATGACGATAAAATTGCTGTTTTAAACTCGCAAAAACATAGAAAAACGCTGTTTTCAACTATTCAAACTGACAAATTCATGTTTCTTTCGTGCGAAACGGCGATTTATGAGAAATGACGATAAAATTGCTGTTTTAAACTTGCAAAAACATAGAAAAACGCTGTTTTGAACTATTCAAACTGATAAATTCATGTTTCTTTCGTGCGAAACGGCGATTTATGAGAAATGACGATAAAATTGCTGTTTTAAACTCGCAAAAACATAGAAAAACGCTGTTTTCAACTATTCAAACTGATAAATTCATGTTTCTTACTTTCGAAACGGTGGATTTTTGTGAAATCACGATAAAACTGCTGTTTTAAACTAGCAAAATACGCTGTTTTCTACAATCTAAACTGACGTATTTAGAATGCTGTTTTAAACTTGTAAAAACATAAAAAACGCTGTTTTCAGCAAATCACACTGATGAATTTCTTTTGTTGGAAACTGCGGATTTTTGTGAAATCACGAAAAACGCTGTTTTCAACTAGTCAAACTGATAAATTCATGTTTCTTTCGTGAGAAACGGCGATTTAAGAGAAATGACGATAAAATTGCAGTTTTAAACTTTCAAAAACATCGAAAAACGCTGTTTTCAACTATTCAAATAGATAAATTCATGTTTCTTTCCTTCGAAACGGTGGATTTTTGTGAAATCACGATAAAACTGCTGTTTTAAACTAGCAAAATACGCTGTTTTCAACAATCTAAACTGACGTATTTAAAATGCTGTTTTAAACTTGCAAAAACATAGAAAACGCTGTTTTGAACTATCCAAACTGACAAATTCATGTTTCTTTCGTGCGAAACGGCGATTTATGAGAAATGACGATAAAATTGCTGTTTTAAACTTGCAAAAACATAGAAAAACGCCGTTGTCAACTATTCAAACTGATAAATTCATGTTTCTTTCCTTCGAAACAGTGGATTTTTGTGAAATCACGATAAAACTGCTGTTTTAAACTAGCAAAATACGCTGTTTTCAACAATCTAAACTGACGTATTTAAAATGCTGTTTTAAACTTGCAAGAACATAGAAAACGCTGTTTTCAACTATTCAAACTGATAAATTCATGTTTCTTTCGTGCGAAACGGCGATTTATGAGAAATGACGATAAAATTGCTGTTTTAAACTTGCAAAAACATAGAAAAACGCTGTTTTCAACTATTCAAACTGATAAATTCATTTTTCTTTCGTGCGAAACGGCGATTTATGAGAAATGACGATAAAATTGCTGTTTTAAACTTGAAAAAACATAGAAAAACGCTATTTTGGACTATTCAAACTGAAAAATTCATGTTTCTTTCGTGTGAAACGGCGATTTATGAGAAATTACGATAAAATTGCTGTTTTAAACTTGCAAAAACATAGAAAAAGGCTGTTTTCAACTATTCATACTGACAAATT
>CAWWDY010001805.1:0-60363 GCA_963942605.1 Poecilus cupreus
AATTTGTCAGTTTGAATAGTTCAAAACAGCTTTTCTATGTTTTTGCAGGTTTAAAACAGCAATTTTATCATCATTTCCCATAAATCGCCGTTTCGCACGAAAGAAACATGAATTTATCAGTTTGAATAGTTGAAAACAGCGTTTCTCTATGTTTTTGCATGTTTAAAACAGCAATTTTATCGTCATTTCTCATAAATCGCCGTTTCGCACGGAAGAAACATGAATTTGTCAGTTTGAATAGTTGGAAACAGCGTTTTTCTATGTTTTTGCAAGTTTAAAACAGCAATTTTATCGTGATTTCACAAAAATCCACCGTTTCGAACGTAAGAAACATGAATTTATCAGTTTGAATAGTTGAAAGCAGCGTTTTTCTATGTTATTGCAAGTTTAAAACAGCAATTTTATCGTCGTTTCTCATAAATCGCCGTTTCGCACGAAAGAAACATGAATTTGTCAGTTTGAATAGTTCAAAACAGCGTTTTTCTATGTTTTTGCAAGTTTAAAACAGCAATTTTATCGTCATTTCTCATAAATCGCCGTTTCGCACGAAAGAAACATGAATTTGTCAGTTTGAATAGTTCAAAACATCGTTTTTCTATGTTTTTTCAAGTTTAAAACAGCAATTTTATCGTCATTTCTCATAAATCGCCGTTTCACACGAAAGAAACATGAATTTGTAATTTTGAGTAGTTCAAAATAGCGTTTTTCTATGTTTTTGCAAGTTTAAAACAGCAATTTTATCGTGATTTCTCATAAATCGCTGTTTCGCACGGAAGAAACATGAATTTGTCAGTTTGAATAGTTGAAAACAGCGTTTTTCTATGTTTTTGCAAGTTTAAAACAGCAATTTTATCGTGATTTCACAAAAATCCACCGATTCGAACGTAAGAAACATAAATTTATCAGTTTGAATAGTTGAAAACAGCGTTTTTCTATGTTATTGCAAGTTTAAAACAGCAATTTTATCGTCATTTCACATAAATCGCCAATCCCCACGAAAGAAACATGAATTTGTCAGTTTGAATAGTTCAAAACAGCGTTTTTCTATGTTTTTTCAAGTTTAAAACAGCAATTTTATCGTCATTTCTCATAAATCGCCGTTTCACACGAAAGAAACATGAATTTGTAAGTTTGAATATTTCAAAACCGCGTTTTTCTATGTTTTTGCAAGTTTAAAACAGCAATTTTATCGTGATTTCTCATATTTCGCTGTTTCGCACGAAAGAGACATGAATTTGTCAGTTTGAATCGTTCAAAACAGCGTTTTTCTATGTTTTTGCAAGTATAAAACTGCAATTTTATCGTCATTTCTCATAAATCGCCGTTTCGCACGAAAGAAACATGAATTTATCAGTTTGAATAGATTAAAACAGCGTTTTTCTATGTTTTTGCAAGTTTAAAACAACAATTTTATCGTCATTCCTCATAAATCGCCGTTTCGCACGAAAGAAACATGAATTTGTCAGTTTGAATAGTTGAAAACAGCGTTTTTCTATGTTTTTGCAAGTATAAAACAGCAAATTTATCGTCATTTCTCATAAATCGCCGTTTCGCACGAAAGAAACATGAATTTGTCAGTTTGAATAGTTAAAAACAGCGTTTTTCTATGTTTTTGCAAGTTTAAAACAGCAATTTTATCGTCATTTCTCATAAATCGCCGTTTCGCACGAAAGAAACATAAATTAGTCAGTTTGAATAGTTCAAAACAGCGTTTTTCTATGTTTTTGCAAGTTTAAAACAGTAATTTAATTGTCATTTATCATAAATCGCCGTTTCGCACAAAAGAAACATGAATTTGTCAGTTTGAATAGTTCAAAACAGCGTTTTTCTATGTTTTTGCAAGTTTAAAACAGCAATTATATCGTCATTTCTCATAAATCGCCGTTTCGCACGAAAAAAACATGAATTTATCAGTTTGAATAGTTGAAAACAGCGTTTCTCTATGTTTTTGCAAGTTTAAAACAGCAATTTTATCGTGATTTCACAAAAATCCACCGTTTCGAACGTAAGAAACATGAATTTATCAGTTTAAATAGTTGAAAACAGCGTTTTTCTATGTTATTGCAAGTTTAAAACAGCAATTGTATCGTCATTTCTCATAAATCGCCGTTTCGCACGAAAGAAACATGAATTTGTCAGTTTGAATAGTTCAAAACATCGTTTTTCTATGTTTTTTCAAGTTTAAAACAGCAATTTTATCGTCATTTCTCATAAATCGCCGTTTCACACGAAAGAAACATGAATTTGTAAGTTTGAATATTTCAAAACCGCGTTTTTCTATGTTTTTGCAAGTTTAAAACAGCAATTTTATCGTGATTTCTCATATTTCGCTGTTTCGCACGAAAGAGACATGAATTTGTCAGTTTGAATCGTTCAAAACAGCGTTTTTCTATGTTTTTGCAAGTTTAAAACTGCAATTTTATCGTCATTTCTCATAAATCGCCGTTTCGCACGAAAGAAACATGAATTTATCAGTTTGAATAGATGAAAACAGCGTTTTTCTATGTTTTTGCAAGTTTAAAACAGCAATATAATCGTTTCCTCATAAATCGCCGTTTCGCACGAAAGAAACATGAATTTGTCAGTTTGAATAGTTGAAAACAGCGTTTTTCTATGTTTTTGCAAGTTTAAAACAGCAAATTTATCGTCATTTCTCATAAATCGCCGTTTCGCACGAAAGAAACATGAATTAGTCAGTTTGAATAGTTCAAAACAGCGTTTTTCTATGTTTTTGCAAGTTTAAAACAGCAATTTAATTGTCATTTATCATAAATCGCCGTTTCGCACAAAAGAAACATGAATTTGTCAGTTTGAATAGTTCAAAACAGCGTTTTTCTATGTTTTTGCAAGTTTAAAAGAGCAATTATATCGTCATTTCTCATAAATCGCCGTTTCGCACGGAAGAAAGATGAATTTGTCAGTTTGAATAGTTCAAAACAGCGTTTTTCTATGTTTTTGCAGGTTTAAATTAGCAATTTTATCATCATTTCTCATAAATCGCCGTTTCGCACGAAAGAAACATGAATTTATCAGTTTGAATAGTTGAAAACAGCGTTTCTCTATGTTTTTGCAAGTTTAAAACAGCAATTTTATCGTCATTTCTCATAAATCGCCGTTTCGCACGGAAGAAACATGAATTTGTCAGTTTGAATAGTTGAAAACAGCGTTTTTCTATGTTTTTGCAAGTTTAAAACAGCAATTTTATCGTGATTTCACAAAAATCCACCGTTTCGAACGTAAGAAACATGAATTTATCAGTTTGAATAGTTGAAAACAGCGTTTTTCTATGTTATTGCAAGTTTAAAACAGCAATTTTATCGTCATTTCTCATAAATCGCCGTTTCGCACGGAAGAAACATGAATTTGTCAGTTTGAATAGTGGAAAACAGCGTTTTTCTATGTTTTTGCAAGCTTAAAACAGCAATTTTATCGTGATTTCACAAAAATCCACCGTTTCGAACGTAAGAAACATGAATTTATCAGTTTGAATAGTTGAAAACAGCGTTTTTTTATGTTATTGCAAGTTTAAAACAGCAATTTTATCGTCATTTCTCATAAATCGCCGTTTCGCACGAAAGAAACATGAATTTGTCAGTTTGAATAGTTCAAAACAGCGTTTTTCTATGTTTTTTCAAGTTTAAAACAGCAATTTTATCGTCATTTCTCATAAATCGCCGTTTCACACGAAAGAAACATGAATTTGTAAGTTTGAATATTTCAAAACAGCGTTTTTCTATGTTTTTGCAAGTTTAAAACAGCAATTTTATCGTGATTTCTCATAAATCGCCGTTTCGCACGAAAGAGACATGAATTTATCAGTTTGAATAGTTGAAAACAGCGTTTTTCTTTGTGTTTGCAAGTTTAAAACAGCAATTTTATCGTCATTCCTCATAAATCGCCGTTTCGCATGAAAGAAACATGAATTTGTCAGTTTGAATCGTTCAAAACAGCGTTTTTCTATGTTTTTGCAAGTTTAAAACTGCAATTTTATCGTCATTTCTCATAAATCGCCGTTTCGCACGAAAGAAACATGAATTTATCAGTTTGAATAGTTGAAAACAGCGTTTTTCTATGTTTTTGCAAGTTTAAAACAGCAATTTTATCGTCGTTTCTCATAAAGCGCCGTTTCGCACGAAAGAAACATGAATTTGTCAGTTTGAATAGTTCAAAACAGCGTTTTTGTATGTTTTTGCAAGTTTAAAACAGCAATTTTATCGTCATTTCACATAAATCGCCGTTTCGCACGAAAGAAACCTGAATTTATCAGTTTGAATAGTTAAAAACAGCGTTTTTCTATGTTTTTGCTAGTTTAAAACAGCAATTTTATCGTCATTTCTCATAAATCGCCGTTTCGCTGGAAAGAAACATGAATTTGTCAGTTTGAATATTTCAAAACAGCGTTTTTCTATGTTTTTGCAAGTTTAAAACAGCAATTTTATCGTGATTTCTCATAAATCGCCGTTTCGCACGAAAGAGACATGAATTTATCAGTTTGAATAGTTGAAAACAGCGTTTTTCTTTGTGTTTGCAAGTTTAAAACAGCAATTTTATCGTCATTCCTCATAAATCGCCGTTTCGCACGAAAGAAACATGAATTTGTCAGTTTTAATCGTTCAAAACAGCGTTTTTCTATGTTTTTGCAAGTTTAAAACTGCAATTTTATCGTCATTTCTCATAAATCGCCGTTTCGCACGAAAGAAACATGAATTTATCAGTTTGAATAGTTGAAAACAGCGTTTTTCTATGTTTTCGCAAGTTTAAAACAGCAATTTTATCGTCGTTTCTCATAAAGCGCCGTTTCGCACGAAAGAAACATGAATTTGTCAGTTTGAATAGTTCAAAACAGCGTTTTTGTATGTTTTTGCAAGTTTAAAACAGCAATTTTATCGTCATTTCACATAAATCGCCGTTTCGCACGAAAGAAACCTGAATTTATCAGTTTGAATAGTTAAAAACAGCGTTTTTCTATGTTTTTGCTAGTTTAAAACAGCAATTTTATCGTCATTTCTCATAAATCGCCGTTTCGCTGGAAAGAAACATGAATTTGTCAGTTTGAATAGTTCAAAACAGCGTTTTTCTATGTTTTTGCAGGTTTAAAACAGCAATTTTATCATCATTTCTCATAAATCGCCGTTTCGCACGAAAGAAACATTAATTTATCAGTTTGAATAGTTGAAAACAGCGTTTCTCTATGTTTTTGCAAGTTTAAAACAGCAATTTTATCGTCATTTCTCATAAATCGCCGTTTCGCACGGAAGAAACATGAATTTGTCAGTTTGAATAGTTGAAAACAGCGTTTTTCTATGTTTTTGCAAGTTTAAAACAGCAATTTTATCGTGATTTCACAAAAATCCACCGTTTCGAACGTAAGAAACATGAATTTGTCAGTTTGAATAGTTCAAAACAGCGTTTTTCTATGTTTTTTCAAGTTTAAAACAGCAATTTTATCGTCATTTCTCATAAATCGCCGTTTCACACGAAAGAAACATGAATTTGTAAGTTTGAATAGTTAAAAACAGCGTTTTTCTATGTTTTTGCAAGTTTAAAACAGCAATTATATCTACATTTCTCATAAATCGCTGTTTCGCACGTAAGAAACATGAATTTATCAGTTTGAATAGTTGAAAACAGCGTTTTTCTATGTTTTTTCAAGTTTAAAACAGCAATTTTATCGTCATTTCTCATAAATCGCCGTTTCGCACGAAAGAAACATGAATTTGTCAGTTTGAATAGTTCAAAACAGCGTTTTTCTATGTTTTTGCAAGTGTAAAACAGCAATTTTATCGTCATTTCTCATAAATCGCCGTTTCACACGAAAGAAACATAATTTTGTCAGTTTGAATAGTTCAAAACAGCGTTTTTCTATGTTTTTTCAAGTTTAAAACAGCAATTTTATCGTCATTTCACATAAATCGCCGTTTCGCACGAAAGAAACCTGAATTTATCAGTTTGAATAGTTAAAAACAGCGTTTTTCTATGTTTTTGCAAGTTTAAAACAGCAATTATATCTACATTTCTCATAAATCGCTGTTTCGCACGTAAGAAACATGAATTTATCAGTTTGAATAGTTGAAAACAGCGTTTTTCTATGTTATTGCAAGTTTAAAACATCAATTTTATCGTCATTTCTCATAAATCGCCGTTTCGCACGAAAGAAACATGAATTTGTCAGTTTGAATAGTTCAAAACAGCGTTTTTCTATGTTTTTTCAAGTTTAAAACAGCAATTTTATCGTCATTTCTCATAAATCGCCGTTTCACACGAAAGAAACATGAATTTGTAAGTTTGAATAGTTCAAAACAGCGTTTTTCTATGTTTTTGCAAGTTTAAAACAGCAATTTTATCGTGATTTCTCATAAATCGCCGTTTCGCACGAAAGAAACATGAATTTATCAGTTTGAATAGTTGAAAACAGCGTTTTTCGATGTTTTTGCAAGTTTAAAACAGCAATTTTATCGTCGTTTCTCATAAAGCGCCGTTTCGCACGAAAGAAACATGAATTTGTCAGTTTAAATAGTTCAAAACAGCGTTTTTGTATGTTTTTGCAAGTTTAAAACAGCAATTTTATCGTCATTTCACATAAATCGCCGTTTCGCACGAAAGAAACCTGAATTTATCAGTTTGAATAGTTAAAAACAGCGTTTTTCTATGTTTTTGCTAATTTAAACAGCAATTTTATCGTCATTTCTCATAAATCGCCGTTTCGCTGGAAAGAAACATGAATTTGTCAGTTTGAATAGTTCAAAACAGCGTTTTTTCTATGTTTTTGCAGGTTTAAAACAGCAATTTTATCATCATTTCTCATAAATCGCCGTTTCGCACAAAAGAAACATGAATTTATCAGTTTGAATAGTTGAAAACAGCGTTTTTCTATGTTTTTGCAAGTTTAAAACAGCAATTTTATCGTCATTTCTCATAAATCGCCGTTTCGCACGGAAGAAACATGAATTTGTCAGTTTGAATAGTTGAAAACAGCGTTTTTCAATGTTTTTGCAAGTTTATAACAGCAATTTTATCGTCATTTCTCATAAATCGTTGTTTCGCACGAAAGAAAAATGAATTTGTCAGTTTGAATAGTTCAAAACAGCGTTTTTCTATGTATTTGCAAGTTTAAAACAGCAAATTTTATCGTCATTTCTCATAAATCGCCGTTTCGCACGAAAGAAATCTGAATTTATCAGTTTGAATAGTTAAAAACAGCGTTTTTTTTATGTTTTTGCAAGTTTAAAACAGCAATTTTATCGTCATTTCTCATAAATCGCCGTTTCGCACGAAAGAAACATGAATTTGTCAGTTTGAATAGTTCAAAACAGCGTTTTTCTATGTTTTTTCAAGTTTAAAACAGCAATTTTATCGTCATTTCTCATAAATCGCCGTTTCGCACGAAAGAAACATGAATTTGTCAGTTTGAATAGTTCAAAACAGCGTTTTTCTATGTTTTTGCAAGTGTAAAACAGCAATTTTATCGTCATTTCTCATAAATCGCCGTTTCACACGAAAGAAACATAATTTTGTCAGTTTGAATAGTTGAAAACAGCGTTTCTCTATGTTTTTGCAAGTTTAAAACAGCAATTTTATCGTCATTTCTCATAAATCGCCGTTTCGCACGGAAGAAACATGAATTTGTCAGTTTGAATAGTGGAAAACAGCGTTTTTCTATGTTTTTGCAAGTTTAAAACAGCAATTTTATCGTGATTTCACAAAAATCCACCGTTTCGAACGTAAGAAACATGAATTTATCAGTTTGAATAGTTGAAAACAGCGTTTTTCTATGTTATTGCAAGTTTAAAACAGCAATTTTATCGTCATTTTTTTTTCAAGTTTAAAACAGCAATTTTATCGTCATTTCTCATAAATCGCCGTTTCACACGAAAGAAACATGAATTTGTAAGTTTGAATATTTCAAAACAGCGTTTTTCTATGTTTTTGCAAGTTTAAAACAGCAATTTTATCGTGATTTCTCATAAATCGCCGTTTCGCACGAAAGAGACATGAATTTATCAGTTTGAATAGTTGAAAACAGCGTTTTTCTTTGTGTTTGCAAGTTTAAAACAGCAATTTTATCGTCATTCCTCATAAATCGCCGTTTCGCACGAAAGAAACATGAATTTGTCAGTTTGAATAGTTGAAAACAGCGTTTTTGTATGTTTTTGCAAGTTTAAAACAGCAATTTTATCGTCATTTCACATAAATCGCCGTTTCGCACGAAAGAAACATGAATTTATCAGTTTGAATAGTTGAAAACAGCGTTTTTCTATGTTTTTGCAAGTTTAAAACAGCAATTTTATCGTCGTTTCTCATAAAGCGCCGTTTCGCACGAAAGAAACATGAATTTGTCAGTTTGAATAGTTCAAAACAGCGTTTTTGTATGTTTTTGCAAGTTTAAAACAGCAATTTTATCGTCATTTCACATAAATCGCCGTTTCGCACGAAAGAAACATGAATTTGTAAGTTTGAATAGTTGAAAACAGCGTTTTTCTATGTTTTTGCAAGTTTAAAACAGCAATTTTATCGTCGTTTCTCATAAAGCGCCGTTTCGCACGAAAGAAACATGAATTTGTCAGTTTGAATATTTCAAAACAGCGTTTTTCTATGTTTTTGCAAGTTTAAAACAGCAATTTTATCGTGATTTCTCATAAATCGCCGTTTCGCTGGAAAGAAACATGAATTTGTCAGTTTGAATAGTTCAAAACAGCGTTTTTCTATGTTTTTGCAGGTTTAAAACAGCAATTTTATCATCATTTCTCATAAATCGCCGTTTCGCACGAAAGAAACATGAATTTATCAGTTTGAATAGTTGAAAACAGCGTTTCTCTATGTTTTTGCAAGTTTAAAACAGCAATTTTATCGTCATTTCTCATAAATCGCCGTTTCGCACGGAAGAAACATGAATTTGTCAGTTTGAATAGTTGAAAACAGCGTTTTTCTATGTTTTTGCAAGTTTAAAACAGCAATTTTATCGTGATTTCACAAAAATCCACCGTTTCGAACGTAAGAAACATGAATTTATCAGTTTGAATAGTTGAAAACAGCGTTTTTCTATGTTATTGCAAGTTTAAAACAGCAATTTTATCGTCATTTCTCATAAATCGCCGTTTCGCACGGAAGAAACATGAATTTGTCAGTTTGAATAGTGAAAACAGCGTTTTTCTATGTTTTTGCAAGTTTAAAACAGCAATTTTATCGTGATTTCACAAAAATCCACCGTTTCGAACGTAAGAAACATGAATTTATCAGTTTGAATAGTTGAAAACAGCGTTTTTCTATGTTATTGCAAGTTTAAAACAGCAATTTTATCGTCATTTCTCATAAATCGCCGTTTCGCACGAAAGAAACATGAATTTGTCAGTTTGAATAGTTCAAAACAGCGTTTTTCTATGTTTTTTCAAGTTTAAAACAGCAATTTTATCGTCATTTCTCATAAATCGCCGTTTCACACGAAAGAAACATGAATTTGTAAGTTTGAATATTTCAAAACAGCGTTTTTCTATGTTTTTGCAAGTTTAAAACAGCAATTTTATCGTGATTTCTCATAAATCGCCGTTTCGCACGAAAGAGACATGAATTTATCAGTTTGAATAGTTGAAAACAGCGTTTTTCTTTGTGTTTGCAAGTTTAAAACAGCAATTTTATCGTCATTCCTCATAAATCGCCGTTTCGCACGAAAGAAACATGAATTTGTCAGTTTGAATCGTTCAAAACAGCGTTTTTCTATGTTTTTGCAAGTTTAAAACAGCAATTTTATCGTCATTCCTCATAAATCGCCGTTTCGCACGAAAGAAACATGAATTTATCAGTTTGAATAATTGAAAACAGCGTTTTATCGTGATTTCACAAAAATCCGCAGTTTCCAACAAAAGAAATTCATCAGTTTGATTAGCTGAAAACAGCGTTTTTTATGTTTATACAAGTTTAAAACAGCAATTTGAATCTCATAATTCGCCGTTTCGCACGAAAGAAACATTTCACCCAATCCAAACACCACAAATACCAAACCTAAAACGCCGAACCCCAATCCCCAAACTCAAACCCCAACCCTCAACCCCAAACCTCAAACCTCGAACCTCAAACCTCAAACTTCAAACCCCAAATCCCTAACCTCAAACCCCAAACTTCAACCCCAAACCTCAACCACAAACCTCAACCCCAAACCTCAACCCCAAACCTCAGCCCCAAACCTCAACCCCAAACCTCAACCCCAAACCCCAAAACTCGAATCCTAAACCTCAAACCTCAAACTTCAAACCCCAAATCCCTAACCTCAAACCCCAAACCTCAACCCCAAACCTCAACCCCATTCCTCAACCCCAAACCTCAACCCCAAACCTCAACCCCAAACCTCAACCCCAAACCCCAAAACTCGAACCCCCAACCCCAAACCTCAACCCCAAACCTCAAACCTCGAACCCCAAACCTCAAACCTCGAACCCCAAACCCCAAACCTCAAACACCGAACCCCAACCCCAAACCTCAAACCGCGAACCCCAAACCTCAAACCCCAAACCTCAAACCCAAACCACAAAACTCGAACCCCAAACCCCAAACCTTAAACCCCAAACTTCAACCCCAAACCTCAAACCTCGAACCCCAAACCACAAAACTGAATTTGTCAGTTTGTATAGTTCAAAACAGCGTTTTCTATGTTTTTGCAAGTTTAAAACAGCATTTAAATACGTCAGTTTAGATTGTTGAAAACAGCGTTTTCTTGGTTTTGCTAGTTTAAAACAGCAGTTTCATCGTGATTTCACAAAAATCCACCGTTTCGAACTAAAGAAACATGAATTTTTCAGTTTGAATAGTTGAAAACAGCGTTTTTCTTGTTTCTGCAAGTTTAAAACAGTAATTTTATCGTCATTTCTCATAAATCACCGTTTCGCACGAAATAAACATGAATTTATCAGTTTGAATAGTTGAAAACAGCGTTTTTCTATGTTTTTGTAAGTTTAAAACAGCAATTTTATCGTCATTTCTCATAAATCGCCGTTTCGCACGGAAGAAACATGAATTTGTCAGTTTGAATAGTAAAAAACAGCGTTTTTCTATGTTTTTGCAAGTTTAAAACAGCAATTTTATCGTCATTTCTCATAAATCGCCGTTTCGCACGAAAGAAACATGAATTTATCAGTTTGAATAGTTCAAAACAGCGTTTTTCTATGTTTTTGCAAGTTTAAAACAGCAATTTTATCATCATTTCTCATAAATCGCCGTTTCGCACGAAAGAAACATGAATTTGTCAGTTTTTATAGTTCAAAACAGCATTTTTCTATGTTTTTTAAGTTTAAAACAGCAATTTTATCGTCATTTCTCATAAATCGCCGTTTCACAGGAAAGAAACATGAATTTGTCAGTTTGATTAGTTCAAAACAGCGTTTTTCTATGTTTTTGCAAGTTTATAACAGCAATTTTATCGTCATTTCTCATAAATCGTTGTTTCACACGAAAGAAAAATGAATTTGTCAGTTTGAATAGTTAAAAACAGCGTTTTTTTATGTTTTTGCAAGTTTAAAACAGCAATTTTATCGTCATTTCTCATAAATCGCCGTTTCGCACGAAAGAAACATGAATTTGTCAGTTTGAATAGTTCAAAACAGCGTTTTTCTATGTTTTTGCAGGTTTAAAACAGCAATTTTATCATCATTTCTCATACATCGCCGTTTCGCACGAAAGAAACATGAATTTATCAGTTTGAATAGTTGAAAACAGCGTTTCTCTATGTTTTTGCAAGTTTAAAACAGCAACTTTATCGTCATTTCTCATAAATCGCCGTTTCGCACGGAAGAAACATGAATTTGTCAGTTTGAATAGTAGAAAACAGCGTTTTTCTATGTTTTTGCAAGTTTAAAACAGCAATTTTATCGTGATTTCACAAAAATCCACCGTTTCGAACGTAAGAAACATGAATTTATCAGTTTGAATAGTTGAAAACAGCGTTTTTCTATGTTATTGCAAGTTTAAAACAGCAATTTTATCGTCATTTCTCATAAATCGCCGTTTCGCACGAAAGAAACATGAATTTGTCAGTTTGAATAGTTCAAAACAGCGTTTTTCTATGTTTTTTCAAGTTTAAAACAGCAATTTTATCGTCATTTCTCATAAATCGCCGTTTCACACGAAAGAAACATGAATTTGTAAGTTTGAATAGTTCAAAACAGCGTTTTTCTATGTTTTTGCAAGTTTAAAACAGCAATTTTATCGTGATTTCTTATAAATCGCCGTTTCGCACGAAAGAGACATGAATTTATCAGTTTGAATAGTTGAAAACAGCGTTTTTCTTTGTTTTTGCAAGTTTAAAACAGCAATTTTATCGTCATTTCTCATAAATCGCCGTTTCGCACGAAAGAAACATGAATTTGTCAGTTTGAATCGTTCAAAACAGCGTTTTTCTATGTTTTTGCAAGTTTAAAACTGCAATTTTATCGTCATTTCTCATAAATCGTCGTTTCGCACGAAAGAAACCTGAATTTATCAGTTTGAATAGTTAAAAACAGCGTTTTTCTATGTTTTTGCAAGTTTAAAACAGCAATTATATCGTCATTTCTCATAAATCGCTGTTTCGCACGAAAGAAACATGAATTTATCAGTTTGAATAGTTTAAAACAGCGTTATATCGTGATTTCACAAAAATCCGCAGTTTCCAACAAAAGAAATTCATCAGTTTGATTAGCTGAAAACAGCGTTTTTTATGTTTTTACAAGTTTAAAACAGCAATTTGAATCTCATAATTCGCCGTTTCGCACGAAAGAAACATTTCACCCAATCCAAACACCACAAACACCAAACCTAAAACCCCGAACCCCAATCCCCAAACTCAAACCCCAACCCTAAACCCCAAACCTCAAACCTCGAACCCCAAACCTCAAACTTCTAACCCCAAATCCCTAACCTCAAACCCCAAACTTCAACCCCAAACCTCAACCCCAAACCTCAACCCCAAACCTCAACCCCAAACCTCAACCCCAAACCTCTGTTAAAATTTATCACTATTATGATCAAGTTTGTAAAAAAAAAAGAATAGTAATTAATTGTGAAGTAATTTTGACGTGTAATAAACAAGTAATATAAATAAAATATAATTAAAAATAAAAAGTCTATTTCCACTGATTATTTAAAAGGTTATGGGCCCAGATCACGGCCAAATATAAAGAGAAACATTAAAAGAAAATAATAATAAAAAAAATGTCAGGTGTCGAATATCCACAACTGAAGGCAGATAATTTCAATAACTGGCTTTTCAGAGTTGAATGTTTATTAGATGAAAAACAGTTAAAAGAACTAATAAATGGAAATAATGAGATGATACAAGATGATCCTACAAAATTTACATTGAAAGACGCCAAAGCCAAAGCAATAATTGTACAGTGTGTAACTGACAAACATTTAAATCTAATAAAGGATGCTAAAACCGCTAAAGAGATGGTAGATATTTTAAAGAAATTATTTCAAAGGAAAAGTGTAGTATCGAAACTACATTTAAGACGAAAATTATTAACTTTGAAATGTCAAGAAAATGAAAAATTAGAAGACTATTTTTTAAAATTTGACAACGTTATAAGAGAATTGGAATGCACAGGCGTAAAAATTGAAGATATCGACAAAATATGTTATTTACTAGTAGGACTAAATAATAAATATGATACAGTAATAACAGCTATTGAAACAATACAAGAAGAATGTACTATAGATTTTGTAAAGTCCCGACTCCTTGACGAAGAATTGAAACTAACTAGCAAAAATACTGACAATTCATCAAATGAGGTAGCTTTTAAAACAATAATATGTTATAAATGTCATAAACCTGGACATAAAGCAAACGATTGCACAAGAGAAAATTATTATGGACAAGGAAGAGGCCGAGGACAATTTAGAGGTAATTTTAGAGGACGATTTAGAAGTCGTGGAAGAGGAACATACAGAAGTGGTAGCTCTTCATTTCAGGTACAACAGGACGAATCAATATCTTTTGTTGCTTTAAGCACTGATACCGAAATTACAACTAAAAGATTTATTCTAGATACAGGAGCGACCGAACACTTGGTACGACAAGATTTAGAACCGTTTATGAAAAATATTGAACAATTAACAGAGCCAATAAAAATAATAGTAGCTAACAACAAAGTAATGACAGCATTTAAGAAAGCAAAGTTAGTAACAGAAATTCAAGAGAAAGAAGTAACTATAGACGCTTTGCTAGTCCCTGATTTAAAATTTAATTTACTATCGGTGTCAAAAATAATAAGCAAAGGATTTAAAATTGAAATAGATAAAAGAGGATTAGTAATATATAATAATACTATTACTTTTCATGCACAACAAATAAATAGACTATATACGTTAAAAATGACAATAATGAATTCACATCAAGCCCTGAATACTGAAATTTGGCATCAAAGATTGGGTCATTTAAACAGGAGAGATTTGAAGATACTTGGTTTACCATATAGCAAAGAAAAGTGCGAAAGATGCATAGAAGGAAAAGCAAGTAGATTACCATTTTACAAGAATACAAGAAGCACACAAAGAATAGGACAACTGATACATACAGATCTAAGTGGTCCAATTACACCAGAAACTTCAGAAGGTTATAAATATTTTCAGGTAATTATAGACGATTATTCACATTTTACTATAGTTTACCTTTTAAGAAGAAAAAATGAAGCAGAAGAAAATTTGATATCATTTATAAAACAAATAAATGCTCAATTTGGTGTAAAGACAGCAAGAATAAGAATGGATAATGGAGGAGAATTTACGTCGAACTCATTTAAATTATTTTGTCAAAGTAAAGGTATTCAAAAGGAATATACAATGCCACATAGTCCGCAGCAAAATGGAAAGTCGGAACGTATGAACCGGACGCTGTTGAATAAAGTAAGAACAAAATTTATAGACACTAATTTGCCAAAACATTTATGGGGAGAAGCTGTGAGAACATCAGCATATGAATTAAATCGTTCACCCACTAGTTGTCTAGAAGGCAAAACGCCTGCAGAAATTTGGCATGGACAAAATGATTTGTCAAAATTGAGAATTTTCGGAAGTAAAGCATGGGCTGTGAACTTAACAAGAACAAATAAATTGGAACCTAAAGCAAGAGCAATGAGATTAGTTGGATACAGTAAAGCTGGATATCGTTTATGGAATCCTCAAGAAAATAAAATTATAGAAGCAAGAGATGTTATATTTGATGAAAGTAAATATAAATATGTTCAAGAAAATATAGAATCAGAAATAAGTAATAGAAAAAACAAATGTAAAGATGAAGAAAATGAAAATATAGTATACGAAACAGAGATAGAAAAAGACATCATTCCAGACGAAATATGTGAAATAATAGAAAATGGTCATGAAGAAAATAGTACTGAGAATACAAACGTAGTTAATAACGAGGAGCGAACAAAACGACAGGTAAATAAACTGAAATATTTAGATGAATATGAAACTTATATCGCATATTGTATGATTACACAAATAGAAGAACCCATACAATACGAAAACGCAGTAAAAGATAAAGATTGGCAAGAAGCGATACAAAATGAACTGAATGCATTAGAAAAATTAGAAACATGGAAAGAAGTTGAATTACCGAAAGATAAAAAAGCAATAGATACCAAATGGGTTTTTAGAACTAAAGAAGATGGTACAAAGAAAGCTCGACTAGTAGCAAAAGGATTTCAAGCAAAGAATAATAATGAATTTGATATAATGTATTCCCCAGTTGCAAGAATGTCAACAGTAAGAATGATTTTATCAAAAGCAGTAGAAGATAATTAACCAATAAGACAATTAGACGTACCTACCGCATTTCTTAACGGAAAAGTGAAATCGGAAATTTATATAAATATTCCTAAAGGATATAAAGTAAAAGATAAAAAAAAGGTGTTAAAATTAAAAAGAGCTTTATATGGACTCAAAGAATCGCCAAAATGTTGGAATGAAAGAACAAATGATTTTCTGAAGAAAATAGGATTTAAACGATCAGATTATGATTACTGCTTATATTATAAACAAAATTGTTGGATGGTCATATACGTCGATGACATAATTATAATTGGTGATTTAGGAGATACCATAACAGCACTGAAAGAGGAATTTAATGTTAAAGATCTTGGAAATATGAAAATGTTCTTAGGCATGGAGATTGAAAGAAACGAAAATGCATTGATAATAAGACAATCAAAACTGACTGAAAAGATCCTTGAAAAATTTAACATGAGCGAATGTAAAGGAGCGTCTACACCTATGGAAACAAATTTGCAAATAACAAAAAGTATAGAGAAGATAGAAGTACCATACAGACAACTAATAGGAAGTTTAATGTATTTAACAGTGACATCTAGACCAGACTTGACATACTCTGTAGCATATCTAAGTAGATATTTGGACCAACCAAACGATCAATCTTGGAAAGCAGGAAAAAGAATTTTAAGATATCTAAGAGATACAAAAAATAGAGGACTTATATTCAAGAAATCAAAAGATAAATCTTTGTATGCATATTCAGATGCAGACTGGGCTGGTGATAAAAACGACGGAAAAGTATAAGTGGTTCAATAATATTTTATGGTAAAAATCCAGTGGCTTGGTTTTCTAAAAAACAGAATTGTGTGTCATTGTCAACAGCAGAATCCGAATATATAGCAGCAGCATTAACAGCACAAGAACTAATTAATCTGAAAGGTATAAGGAAACATTTAGGAAGAGATGAAGACATGGCTGTACTATTGGTTGATAATAAAGGAGCTATATCCATAGCAAAAAGTTACGAAAATTCAAAAAGAACCAAACACATTGATATAAGAATGCATTTTATAAAAGATTTGATAGACAAAGAAATTATAAAAATTGATTATATTGATTCAAATAATAATTTTGCAGATATAATGACAAAAAGTTTGGGAAAAGAAAAATTCAGTATATTCGTTAAAAATTTATTTTGTTAAAGATTTATGACATTGTTATATGTGTATATATGTTTGTAACATAATAGTGATATATAGCGATTATAATTTCAATCCAAATTATTATCGAGGAGGAGTGTTAAAATCACTATTATGATCAAGTTAGTAAAAAAAAAAAGAATAGTAATTAATTGTGAAGTAATTTTGACGTGTAATAAACAAGTAATATAAATAAAATATAATTAAAAAGAAAAAGTCTATTTCCACTGATTATTTAAAAACCTCAACCCCAAACCCCAAAACTCGAATCCCCAACCCCAAACCTCAAACTTCGAACCCCAAATCCCTAACCTCAAACCCCAAACCTCAACCCCAAACCTCAACCCCATACCTCAACCCCAAACCTCAACCCCAAACCTCAACCCCAAACCTCAACCCCAAACCTCAACCCCAAACCTCAACCCCAAACCCCAAAACTCGAACCCTCAACCCCAAACCTCAAACCCCAAACCTCAACCCCAAACCTCAAACCTCGAACCCCAAACCTCAAACCTCGAACCCCAAACCCCAAACCTCAAACACCAAACCCCAACCCCAAACCTCAAACCGCGAACCCCAAACCTCAAACCCCAAACCTCAACCCCAAACCTCAACCCCAAACCTCAACCCCAAACCCTAAAACTCGAACCCCAAACCCCAAACTTCAAACCCCAAACCCTAACCTCAAACCCCAAACCTCAACCCCAAACCTCAACCCCATACCTCAACCCCAAACCTCAACCCCAAACCTCAACCCCGAACCTCAACCCCAAACCTCAACCCCAAACCTCAACCCCAAACCCCAAAACTCGAACCCTCAACCCCAAACCTCAAACCCCAAACCTCAACCCCAAACCTCAAACCTCGAACCCCAAACCTCAAACCTCGAACCCCAAACCCCAAACCTCAAACACCGAACCCCAACCCCAAACCTCAAACCGCGAACCCCAAACCTCAAACCCCAAACCTCAACCCCAAACCTCAACCCCAAACCCTAAAACTCGAACCCCAAACCCCAAACTTCAAACCCCAAACCTCAACCCCAAACCTCAAACCTCGAAACCCAAACCACAAAACTGAATTTGTCAGTTTGTATAGTTCAAAACAGCGTTTTCTATGTTTTTGCAAGTTTAAAACAGCATTTTAAATACGTCAGTTTAGATTGTTGAAATCAGCGTTTTCTTGGTTTTGCTAGTTTAAAACAGCAGTTTCATCGTGATTTCACAAAAATCCACCGTTTCGAATTAAAGAAACATGAATTTTTCAGTTTGAATAGTTGAAAACAGCGTTTTTCTTGTTTTTGCAAGTTTAAAACAGTAATTTTATCGTCATTTCCCATAAATCACCGTTTCGCACGAAATAAACATGAATTTATCAGTTTGAATAGTTGAAAACAGCGTTTTTCTATGTTTTTGTAAGTTTAAAACAGCAATTTTATCGTCATTTCTCATAAAACGCCGTTTCGCACGAAAGAAACATGAATTTATCAGTTTGAACATTTGAAAACAGCCTTTTTCTATGTTTTTGCAAGTTTAAAACAGCAATTTTATCGTCATTTCTCATAAATCGCCGTTTCGCACGAAAGAAACATGAATTTGTCAGTTTGATTAGTTCAAAACAGCGTTTTTCTATGTTTTTGCAAGTTTAAAACAGCAATTTTATCGTCATTTCTCATAAATCGTTGTTTCGCACGAAAGAGAAATGAATTTGTCAGTTTGGATAGTTCAAAACAGCGTTTTTCTATGTATTTGCAAGTTTAAAACAGCAAATTTTACCGTCATTTCTCATAAATCGCCGTTTCGCACAAAAGAAACCTGAATTTATCAGTTTGAATAGTTAAAAACAGCGTTTTTTTATGTTTTTTCAAGTTTAAAACAGCAATTTTATCGTCATTTCTCATAAATCGCCGTTTCGCACGAAAGAAACATGAATTTGTCAGTTTGAACATTTGAAAACAGCGTTTTTCTATGTTTTTGCAAGATTAAAACAGCAATTTTATCGTCATTTCTCATAAATCGCCGTTTCGCACGAAAGAAACATGAATTTGTCAGTTTGATTAGTTCAAAACAGCGTTTTTCTATGTTTTTGCAAGTTTAAAACAGCAATTTTATCGTCATTTTTATAAATCGTTGTTTCGCACGAAAGAGAAATGAATTTGTCACTTTGAATAGTTCAAAACAGCGTTTTTCTATGTATTTGCAAGTTTAAAACAGCAAATTTTACCGTCATTTCTCATAAATCGCCGTTTCGCACAAAAGAAACCTGAATAGTAGGGAAAGATGGGGCATTCTGGCGCAGCCACCCGGTGGCTGGTGCATAAGAGCCAATGAGTGCGAGAGAGAACGAGATAGTTCATTCATAAATTTGTGTCTGTCTTTGTCTAATACTATATCGTAGTAAGGTAATACGTAGTACAGGTGATACGTAGTCGATAACAGGTAATACGTAGTAAAATAGTAAGGTAATACGTAGTACAGGTAATATGTAGTAAAGGTGATAACAGGTAATATTAATAACAGGTGATAATAGGTAATATATAGTAAAGGTGATAATAGCAGGTAATATTAATAACAGGTAATAAAGATAATATGTAGTAAAGGTAATAACAGGTGGTAGACAGATTAAGATGACTAAGAAAAATTAAGAATAAGGGCGTTTTAATCGCAAACATCTTGAAGATGTGTCGGAAATGACGTATTACATGTAAAAAATATTTGGAAAAAACCAGAGCATAATTGTTTCTAGAACAATGTATATGGCTTATCTCACTCACTCACATGTCTTATCACACGTCGTACATCAGAAATGCCGTATTTTATAAGGAAAAAGTGTAAAAAATATTTGGAACAAAAACAACAGATGACATAGCTTGTATTGTTAATAAATATCTCAACAGGTGTTATTATATTAAGATGTTTTCTTAATAATTGGCATGATGCACCAACATTTTAAACCCGTTTAATCAACAAATCTTATATAAATACGTACACAATGTATTCTTTACACTTAGTATATAGTTGAGTGTTAAACTGGAATAAACAACAATAATTCTCCTTTCTAACAATAATAATATAAAACAATGGAGTACGCAAGAAATTGTGTTTATTTGGGTAATAATATTTTTGGTCAACTTAGATTATTTGACCCCGTAATATCACAATATCATATTAATATACACAATAAATTAAAAGTCGAAATTAATGGTAACAATGTAACGTGGTTTATACCAAAAAATGTGTTCGAAAAATATACAAATCACATTAAATTTCATTTACATTTAATAACAACAGAATCAAATATAATAAATTTAAATAAATTACCTATAACTAATAATAGTGAGAGTGAAATTCAAATTTTACTTTATCCTGGCGAAAATGATTTACGTTCATGGGGTAATCATGGAGGCGACTTTTGTATTGTGAATCCAAATTGCTCAGTAGCAAAAGAATTAAATCTAATAAATAATAATAGCATTACAAAATTATTTATTACAACGTATAAACAAATCAGATCAAAAAATATTTCTCGTACTGCCATAGACGGATGTAGTAGTATGTATAGTGATAACGACGACAGCAACGACTGCAATGAGATTGATGAAACTGATAAGCCATCAAAAAAACTAAATAAAACCAAAGCTCATTTTGCAACATATGGCAAATCGTCTCAATCATTTGTAGATGCGAATTTTACTGTAAATACGAATACAGCTGTGGAAACAACTTTTAATTTTATTATTTGCTCGCAACAAGAGGAATAATCAGGTAATTAATATTATTTACTTATATATTTTTATACTTAGAAATAATTTTTGTTTTCTAGCTTAACACAATGCCGCAAACCAAACCAATAATGTGTACTTATTGTTCAAAACCTGGGTGTAAAGGACTGCCTAGGAAGTGCCCTGGTTGCGAAGGAAAGTTTACTTGGACATTTATGCCTCCAACTACTCTACTTCCTGGCACAATAACTTGTTATAAAACTAGTTGTATATATTACCAGGGACTTAACAATGTTTATGTATTTCACCCGAAATTATGTAGTAGTATATGAAACTAATTAAAAATCATGTAAAATTGAACTATATTTTAATTACCTATGTATACTTATATGTATAATAAAATAATATGTCACATTAAAAAATATGGATTTTATTTCGTGTACGATAAGTATACGTTTATGATAATTTCTGCAGGATGTATCTACAATTCAGCGTCGCTAGATAAAATATTTCGCAATATTAATTTTGACAACAATTTTAGTGATTAACATTCACATACTTATGATAATTTCTGCAGGATGTATCTACAATTCAGCGTCGCTAGATAAAATATTTCACAATATTAATTTTGACAACAATTTTAGTGATTAAAATTCACATATTTTTTAAAGCATGTACATTTCCTGTGACTCGAGGCATCAAAAACGAATTGAGATTGTATATTAATTTGGTGGGAGTAGAGATAAAAAATATAAAAGAAAACATCATAAACGATTGCACTCACTTGTTTGTTAGTGTTGAACGTGTTTGTATCCGATTAAAATGTAAGTTAACATTTTTATTTTTTAAATTATTTTTAATTATTTTTAATTACTGTTTAAAGATGGTTCGCCAAAATAAACAATATCCCAGTGGAACATATGCATCAAAAAAACGAATTCAACCTCATACAGTTGAAGTATCAGCTAAACGAATAAGGCATGAACAAGTGTCAACTGCTGAGCCAATGATGCCTGAAGAGGCGACCACTCAACAATATATGTCAGTTTTGGAGGATGAAACGTTAGCAGAATTTTTAAAACCAAATAACCAACTTGTTTCCAAATCTTCAAACAATCAAGTGGAAGAACAGACGTCTAAAGCGTGGAAAATAAATAAACTACTTAACGAATTAAGGTATCCATTAAATAAAAGTTTAACAAAATGGATTAGTGTAGGAATAGACCCGCTAAATCAATTTCAAATAACTGTTAAACTAACAAATAATTTTTCTTACTCGGGTATTAATTTCACTTTATTAGAATGGATGCAATTTATGCAACAAAGTATAGCAATTTTATCTTACTTTAATGGTGAGAATAATATTGATTATGAAATGTTAAATAATTATAATATATATTTTTATTTTGTTAATAATAAACCAGTAATTTCGTTAAAAAGTGGAAATAATACTAATGAGTTATGCTTGGGTGCAGAATCGTATAAAGAATTGATTAATTTAAAGTTTATCATACAAAACGCTATAAATAAGTTACAATATTTAGACTTTTATAATTATTATAATACTATTGTTAAAAGAGCACTAGAGTGTAATAATAATAACATTTTTGTAGACTTTTGCTGTAATATTGATAAGTTATTAAACATAGACAATAGCTTATGTAAATTAGGTATAACTGAACTAATGTATTATTATCCTGAAATTGTGCAGAAAGATGTTGAATTTTATAATGTTAAATAAATTTGTAGGTATAAAAGAAAAATATTTAATCGTAAAAAAGAAGAGTTGAAAAATGCAATAAAATTGTATAGAGATATTAAATGTATTGAGAAAAAAATGTCAGAATTGTTTATATAAAAATAAATGATGTAGAATCTGAAATTAAAATAAAACATTTATTATGTTTAAAGTTGTTTTTTTATTTATAAATCATCATACATAGTTTCATTATTATCGTCTAACAGATTTTTAATTTTGTATACATTGCTCATTGCACATACATATGGTTCACAATGTTCAAAACATCTGCGAAGAGATAAACACTTTTTTAAAGATTTACACTCATTAAATTCTTTTAAATTTATTATTTCACAGTTGTTTAAATTATACCACTTCAAAAATTCTTTTTTATTTGCACCTATCACATATATTTTATTAGCTGTTTGCAATATTTTTCGTAAAATATCACACATATTTCCATAATCAATGTGTCCATCGCTCCATCGTAGTCCATGATGATTGCGGTACAACCAAATTGCAGTTTTTTTATTTTGTTGGGGTAAATCAGCCCATGCGAACGGAGGTTTTACAAGAAAATGTTGTAATTTAGAACCATCTCTTAACAGTACAGCAATTTCTTTAGGTACTATAATATAGTTAGTTGCTTGAAAGCCTTGTATATCAACAATGAGTTCCATCTTGCTCGGAGTCAAAATTTAAACTATTGCTTTTATGCTCCCTGATAGTGGGTTATATTCAACAATACGATCGTGTATAATGAGAGAGTAAGCAGCCGTGTTAGCGGGGAAATTTTCACTGGATTCAAATTCAACTCTGACGTCAACCGACGCAGATTTTATTGACTCATTTTGGTTACTACAGTCAATTACAATTAACGGAGCAATGTTTTTAAATTCTTCTAAATTCAAAAACGGAGTAGTTTCTCGTCCATAAAAAGAATTTTGTAATTGACAAAACATATGATATGCTAGTGCATATTGATTAATTGTAAAATCCAAATTTAAGTTCTCATACGGATAACAAACCGAATTTAAATACAATTTAAAATTTGTTAATTTACAATGATCAAAGTGACTTGCATCTTTTTCATATTTATTTTTTTTATCAGTTTGTAATCCAAATATTAGAAAACGCGGTTTTTCAAGAGCATTTGAAGTTTTAATAGGCCACACAATTTTTCTTGACTGAGGTATAGAAGGGTATTCATATAAATCCCAACTTCTAAATGCAATTGGTAAATTAATATTATTTTCCAAAACTTTTAACAATTTTAATCGTTGCTTGTCATCAACAAAAATATGTGGAACACACCATTTGATTTTATTTAAAGATAATTTTAATTCAGCAGAAGACGTGTAAACATTTAAATCATTACGAGCACGTATTAAAATAAGTTCTTGTTTAATATTTATAATAATTTTATTATGGTCTTCAGCAAATCCGAGTAAAGTTCGTAGAGGAATGCAAACGTTAAAATTTCCATGTGAATCTATTTTATTAGACTTTAGTCCCCAACCAGCATTTTCCAGCGCTTGATATTCTGCACTATTTAACAAAACATATCCTTTCATAGTACTACATATTCCAACTAATTTATTTTTTTCAATATCGATACCATTTAGAGCATATCTTATTTCTTCAAATAAACTTGCAAAACCATTGTTTGTTATTTTTGTATCTGCTGGAGGGTCGGTACCATCAGGTTTTTTGAGTTGTCCCTCAATATACAAGTAACTTTCACTGGGATTTGTGTATATATCTTGTTGTTGAATTTGTATACGAATTTCGTCACTATTATTAATAGTTGTAGCAATATATGGTTGATATGTATGTAATTCTTTTCGTGAAATAGAATTATCGTACTCAATGGCTGAATTAATTTGCAGAATATTGCTCATTTTTAATTTTGAACCCCTGCTGTATTAAAAAGTTTATATTTTCACGTGTTAACCTCTTTGAAGTTTGACGACGAATGCGTTTATTATGTGTATTTAAAACTCTTTTATATACAATTCCCATATTATATTTTTTTCAAATGTAATTTTACTGTAATTAGCTCTCCTCGAAAATTAACTAAATCACCGTCTTGATCTATAAGACTTAGCGTAATGTTGTTTATTGTTCGAGTGTTGACTGGTAAATAAATAACATTTGTTGGTACTTCGGATATTTTAAAGCCAGGAGCGCACGACGGATGAAAACTGTATACAGTATGCATAATTTCATTGTTCTTATATGCACCATTCACAATATTACATTCAATTAATATAGAATTTACTTTTGTTATATTTACCGGCAAGTCCGATTCGTGTAGTTCAATAGGTTTTAAGACTTTTTTTGAAAAACCTAATAATGGTCCAATGCAATCATTAGGTGTAAAATCTATTTCTAGAGTACTTTTTATTTCACATTTTAATGTATTATTATTAGGGCGTAAAGTGAAAAAGTTTTGTTTTTGTCCACGTGATTCTCTTTTAATTTCGTTACTTATTGAAACAAATTCTGCATGTGGATCACCCACTTTTACACGTATATAATTATTTATATCATCAATTTCATAAGACCCAATGGGGATTTCAAATTTTTTATTTTTATTATAATAAAATTTGTTATTATGAACGTCAATGTTTGGTATCGAGTGATACGTTTCAAAATCTACTAGACCAATACAATAATCATCATCCAACTCAATTGGCGGAAAAAAATCTGTACTTATCTCAGACGTATTACCAGTAAGTGTTATAGTCAAAGACATATTTGTAAATGATAATATTTTTATTTATTTTATAGTATTTATAAGAAAGTTTATACATAAATGACCACAATTATATGTGTTATATTTTTGATATTGTTTATAATTATATTGGAGATTTACATTGGGGCCAAAATATTTTACAAGTTCTTGTGGCGGCGGTAAGTTTCCAAAACTATCAAAATATATTACTTCTCGATCTCGTTTTACAAACGCTACCCAATGGCTTCCCGGTCCATCTCTGTCATCTAAGTTTATTATTGCACATTCATTTATTTTTGGTTTTTTTGGTAGGGCGTTACGCATGTAGACTCCTCGAAAGTATGGAATATTTTTTGCAAATTTTTTTAACTCTAAATCGTTTAACGCCCTTTTTGGCAGTTTTTTGATGTTAAAAAAAGCCCCAATCCTTTCTTATATGGTCGCAGATATAGTCCACTACCCTGTTTTCCTAATGCAATGGCTTCCATTTGTCGATTATGTCTTTCAGCTTCGACTAATTTTTTTTTCGCAGCTGATGCACTATTTACCGCTTTAGCAATACCAGCCGCACCTCCGGCAAGAGCTCCAGTTGCAGATAAACCGGCAAATAGTGGTATTAAAAATGGCAAAATACCACCTGTCTTTGGAACTGGTATTATACGGGATGTTAGTTTAGGTTTTTTATATTTCATAGACATTTTTGCTGCTTTCAGAGCAATTTTAATAGCTTTTTTAGGATCTTTAACTTTAGATTTTTTTAATGCTATACGCGCATCTTTAATGGCTCCATTAAACGACCCCATACCAAATTTTCGTTTTGCTTTCATTGCGTTACTTACAGCCCAAGCCGCTGCTTTTTCCCCGAACGACGCGTCTTTTGCACGAACTCGTTGCCAAGCTTTTTCTTGTAATATGTAGTCTGCTTGATGTCTATCTTTTAAATTGTTATGTTTGGAATACGATATATCATGTTCTTTACAAGCCTCGTCCAGCGGATTGATACCTGTGTCTCCTCTTGCCAATCTTTCACTAAGTTTTGTTCCAGGTCCACAATACTGATATCCGGGGATGTGTAGTTCAACCGGGAGAGAATTTATTGTTTTATTTAGCAATCCCTGCCCGTATAACAACATGTATGCGACTAATAAATATATAAATACGCAGTCATTATTTATATCTTTTCAGTAATTAAAATGAAGTTTATTAAACAAAAACAAAAGTTAGACGTTAAAAATTTTGATATTAAACAAAATAATAAATTAGTTAGACACAGCCTCCTTTTACCAAATACTATTCGTTGTATTGTATGCGGCCCATCAAACTGTGGAAAAACAAACGTTATTTTAGGTTTACTAATGCATGAAAATGGGTTAAAATATGCAAATGTATATGTTTATTCCAAATCTCTGCATCAGCCTAAATATAAATTTTTAGAAAATTGTTTGCAACGTGTAAAAGGTATGGGTTATTTTCCGTACAATGAAAATATTGATATAGTTAAACCAAAAGATGCAAAACTAAATTCAGTGTTTATATTTGACGATGTAGCGTGCGATAAACAAGACTGTATGCGAGATTATTTTAGTATGGGTCGTCATAATAAAATTGACTCATTCTATTTATCTCAATCGTATGCAAAAATTCCAAAGCATTTAATTCGAGACAATGCAAATTTAATAATTTTATTTAAACAAGATGAAATGAATTTGAAACATATATATAACGATCACGTTAATACAGACATGTCATTTGAAAAGTTTAAAAAATTGTGTGCACATTGTTGGAAAGATAAGTACGGATTTGTTGTAATTGACAAAGATAGTCACGAGGGGCGTTACCGTTGTGGCTTTGATAATTTTTGTAAATGGATGGAATAAGAATTTTATGTGATATAATTATACCTTTAATAACAATTATTATTGCAATTGTCATTGTATTTATAAGCTTGAAACAGTAAATAAATATTTATTTTGAGACTGAGCGTCTATTAGTTAACATAATGACTAAGGGGGAAAAAACGTTAAAAGATATTATAGAAGTTAGCAATACAATACGTAAAAAATTTAATGCTTTAAAACATGGTAAAATAGCAACTGAAGAATTGTTGCAAGAAACATTTAAACCCGTAACAGAACCTTTAAAAGAGATTGTCAAACAAATAAAACCAAGTGACGCAGTGATATTAAAAAAGCAAAAAAAAGATAGTGACACATTAAATTCTCCTAGAGCAAAACTATTAGGAAAACGGAAAAATGAATTCCCTGTAAAGTACTATAGAAAACCGAATGTAAATTTAGATAAAACAAAAACAGAAGAATCTTTCTTAGAAGATGAATATTTAAATAAAACAAAACCTGAAGTATCTTTCTTGGAAGATGAGGAGGTTTTTGAATCAGAGCCTGAAGAAACTGAACTTACAATTGAAGATCCTGAAAATGAATTAGAACAATTAGAACAACAATTTGGTGATATAGCTGGTTCATATTTATTTCACTTTGCAACTGCTAAAGATTCTGATACCGTGTATGGAGTTCGATATCAACATGATCGTTTCATGATTGGTAATTCACCAATTGAAATAGAACACAATGACATTAAAGTCGGTGATAAATGGTATAAAGGAACATATGGTTTGTATGAATTACTTTTTAAAAAAAGACCACTTTCTTACGAAAAAGAAGATGAAAACAATTACTTAGATATTGCATTAAAAACAAATGTTCATCGTAGAAATTATGATTCCAATGGTGCAATAAAAGGTTCGCAAAATTATAAATATTTACACATAATAAAACCATACATAACAACTGGAGGTGCACCATATACAAGTAAATCTCAATCAGTAGGTTTTGGTTTAATGAATTACACAAATTTTAAACGTGAGTTTGTTTATTGGGATAATCCAAACGAATTAGTGGATAGATTACGTTTACTATTAGCTTCGAAATCAGCTGGTCATACGGGTTATAATAATGAAATTATGTCTATTGTGGAAGAATTACGAGAGGCAAATATAATAGTTTAATACATAGTTAATTTCATCTAGTTGTAAAATGTCGATTGACAAATTTGGTCGAATAATAAAACGTTCGCGCACATCTAAAAATTTAAATTTAAATGCATACGGACAATATGACTTGGAAAATCATCGTTTAATAAATTTATCACAACCTATACTTGACGATGAAGCTGCTACAAAAAAATATATTGATGACAGAATTTTTGGGTTGGAAAAAGAAATAGGCGAAACAACTCTATCATTAAAAAATAAAATTTATGACGCTAAAGGAAAAGAAATACGAAATTTACATAAACCTACTGAAGATAATAGTGCTGTTGTTAAATACTATGTTGATTATTACATTCAAAAATTATTACGTAGAATTAAAAATATAGAAAAAATTAATAATATAAAACCAAACGAGAACGATTTATTTTTAATTGAGAAAAAAAATGAGCAAGCACCAAGTAGTTCAGGAGCTCCACAAACCGGCAAGACGCAATTACCCAAGACGTAAAGTGATAACAAAAGGAATTGATGACTTATGGCAAATTGATTTAGTTGAAATGATTCCATACGCTTCAATAAACAAAGGATTTAAATATTTATTAACCGTTATTGATGTTTTCTCCAAGTTTGCTTTTGCCGAGCCTGTAAAAAGTAAATCAGCTCATGACGTTACTGAAGCTATGATAAAAATTTTTAAACAGGGACGTATTCCAGTTAATTTACAATCAGATCACGGAAAAGAATTTTACAATATACAATTTTATAATTTAATGAAAAAATATAATATAAATCATTATTCTACTTATAGTAATTTAAAAGCAAGTGTAGTTGAACGGTTTAATCGCACACTAAAATCTATAATGTTTAAAGAATTTAGTTTACGTGGCTCATACAAATGGATTGATATTTTACAAAAATTAGTTACAAATTATAACAATACACAACATAAAACAATTAAAATGAAACCAATTGATGTGACGTTTGAAAACGAAGCAAAATTATTAAGTACAGTATATAGTAACATAAAAATTGCTGGACCTGCAAAATTTAAAGTTGGTGATCATGTGCGTATTAGTAAAATAAAAGGTGAATTTGCAAAGGGTTATACACCAAACTGGAGTACTGAAATTTTTACAATTACAAAAGTGCAATTTACAAACCCAGTCACTTACCTGCTTGAAGATTTTCAAAACAACCCCATTAAGGGTGGCTTTTATGAACATGAACTTCAAAAAACTAAGTACCCTGATGTGTATCTTGTAGAAAAAGTTATAAAAGCAAAAGGACCTAAAGTTTATGTGAAATGGCTTGGATTTGATTCACAACATAATTCATGGATAAATAAGTCTCATATTGTTTAAATAAATATGTCATTAGTTGAAAACTTTAGTTGCACTTTAATTGTCAAGCTGAAAACATCATGAAACGTCAAATTGAATTCGAAGAAGCAGAACCTGCTGCAAAAATTGTAAAAAGTGATATTACATCAATTTGTTACGAATTAATTATAAAAACAGAAAATGAAGAGTATCATAAAGCCTTTTACGGTGATTTTGTAGTTATTATGATAAAAAGTAATGACTTTAGAAACGGTTATGTTAATGCAACAAAACTCTGTCAAAATGGGGGAAAACACTTCTACAATTGGATGGCAAATAAACGTTCTCAAGAATTATTATTTGAGGTAAATAAAGAATTGCGGGTTGCATACGCATCCCTTGGAATCCCAAGCGATGGAAATTATGCAATTTATACAACTACTGGCGGTGAAGATACAGTTATTAGAGGAACATACATTCATCCAGACATCATTGTTCACGTAGCATCTTGGGTTTCCATACACTTTGCTTTAAAAGTATCAAAAATAATTAATGAATACTACGTTAATCATTTTCTTGCCGAGTATAAAAACAATGAAAATAAATTAAAAGCATATATTACCGAAATGCAACCAAAAGTTATACATGAGCCCATCTCAGAGAATAAATACTCAACACTTTGTGTTTTCAAGATAAGTGATACCGAATATTATGTAACAACTGTATGTCTTCGAGATTTATTCAAAAAACATTTAAAACTTCAACAAAAATATCCTGAAATTCAGTTAGTAAAAGAATTGTATGATGTACCAAACGCCAAACATTTACTTGACAATATTAAATTACAATTAAAAGATTTTGCTAATTGTAAGAGAAATATTATTGTATTAAAAAATATATCTGAATGTGATTTTTTAAATGTTATTAAAAAATAAAATTGTAATAAATGGTATAAAATAAAACATGTAATTTGAAATTGGGTTTTTATTTAACTACTCCTAATATTTACAATATCAAAAATACAAATATAATAAACATAATTAGTTTTATTTAACTGTACAAGTATTTACATTAAAACATTAAAAATAAATATTAAACAATCTCATGAAATCAATAAATGACCCCAAGCTAAAGTGCTAGTACCATCAGAACAAATAAACCGTTTATCATCATTAGAACTTAGTGATATTTTATTTTGCTCGATGGTGTACACTGTATGCTTGTAACTTCTAAAAATTTGCTGCTTTTGATATATGAGGTCATTAGTTAACATATATTTTTTATAGTCAGGACCAGTCAAAATTTTATCCACCACACATTTCTTAACACCCTTAGCTTTCTTTTTCCAATTGTTTTGATCCTCTTCTGTGCAATAGGCATACATTTTTGGACGTAAGGCTATAAATTGTTGCATTAATTTACCGCCCAATTCGTCTTTCATTAGTCCTAATACAGCTTTATTTTTCTGAGGCATGTTGTAAACATTGTCCGAGCAGAAATTACTAGTATCAAATTTTTCAATATTGTTTAACATATCTTTATAAATATCATCTGTTTCTATTAATAATACAAAACTATCGGTATCACAATAGCATAAAGCAACTCGTTCACCATACTTTGGTTTTAAGTACTCATAAAAAAAATTGTACATGAGTAATTTTGATAAGTCTAATACTGCAAAACCCACATATATTGGTTTATTGTATATAACTTTAAGTTTTTCAAATTGAATTGCACACAAGTTTTCATTAAATATCGAGACGCTTTTCACATTTGGTTTTGCGAGAAGCGATTCAGCACCGGGTTTACGTCCAATATTCTCCCAATGATTAACAAGTTTTATGTCAACACGCTTATCTATGCTCTCCATTGTTTTACCAAAGATGGCATTGTTTAAAAGTTTAAAAAAATCCTTTTCGAAATCATTCTTCGCAGATTGTCGCAATATTGTGTTAAAATCCACATATTGTTTTAACCAATCAGACTGTTTAAACTGAATTATTCTATGTATTTTTTTAATTTTAAGATTATGTTTCAACGCCTGCTTTAAATTACGGTAATGAATAACATATTTACTCTTATCATATAAATTTGGAATAAGTTTTGGATTTTTAAATTTTGAATTTGGTGGTATTATACTCTCAGCCAAAAATGGTAAATCGTTGTGTGAAGAATGAAGCAATTTAGGATATTCAATATCAGCTTCAATAAAATAGCCAACTGAGGAATTATCATCAATTATAGTTACGTCAAAGTTTAAAATTTCATCTTCGTTTAACCATCGAAATCCACCGTAAGGTATACATTGGGATAATGCCCACCCGTACAGATTATTCGCATCCCAATATGTTAAATATGTGCTCGGATTATTTGAATTATATTCCCGCATGTATTTATTGTTTGCTTTCACATACCGCAAAGAGGCTTGACAAATACCCCCACGTATACCTTTTTGAATGAAATGATGCATGTCTATATCAGTAATTAATTCTAATTCTATACAAGTCATTTTTAACATAGCATCCCAACTTAACCCTGGCGCTGTATAGTAGTGGGCAGGGTCGAGTTTATAAGTTTTCATACACACATTACGGAATTGTTCGAAAATATCTGTGAGCAATAATACATCTGTTTTGCAATACAAATCAGAATAATCTCTCAAAGTTTTACACTTAAACACGTTCCATACAGTCTTTGCATGGTTATATTCATTTTCTGTTATGTTATAATTATTCATTAAATCATCAAAAAAATTTTTATGTGGAAGTACAGCCTCATTTAGTTTCTCGAATGAGTCCATATATTTATATGGGAAAACCCCCTTTCTACGCAGTAATTTAAAGTGTTCATCTTCGGAAAAATATTTTCGCACTTCAACACATTGCTCATCCGTTAAATTATTCGCTAGCTTCTCCAACGAACTCGCCATAAACCGAAGCGAGTCCACAAATCTTAATTTCATATAAATTTTATTTTTCACCCCCATTTTATTGTCATACTCATCCACATATAAATGTTTTGTAAAAGAAATGTATTTTTCCTTGTTTTGCGGAATAATATCAATTTTTTCCTCATCACAGCCAAATTCTTTGATAAACATGTGAGCGTCATAGTTTGATAAATTATGAAAAAAAATTGGAATCATTTTTGATATTTTAAAATTCAGGTTACATTTAGAGTGAGCTACACCTCTAAATTTCCCAGTAAGATGATCATGATCTGCTACTCGATCTTCAGCTTTCAACACTTTATTACATATATGACATTCTGTAGCCGTATCAAATAAATATTGTTCGCTAGCAGTTAATTTTGTCATAGGTAGTACAACACTTAAATGCTTATTATATATTTGTCTCACATCGCCATACAGCTTATTACAAAATACTTTTGCACAGTCTTCCCCGGTGTATGTTACAAATTTTGACAGTGAATCATCAAATGAACACTTAATGTTGTATGCAAAACTATATGGAACGTGTTCGTGTGTTTTATTTGTATAGCTATTATTCGGATCTGGAGAGCATGTATCAATGGGTTTTAACAGTGACTCGAAATCTGCGTATACAACAAATGGTACACGCATTTGTCGCTCATAATTTTGAAATTTTAAAATATTGCCGGGAATCATATCTCCATTTTTATCTAATTTCATTTCCTCCGTTGGCATTATAGTATAAACTTTACTACAATCATTCGCCCGATGTTGTTCAAAGCCAGCTTGTGAACTAAAGAATGTTAGACATCCATCACATAAATATTTTTTACTATGATGTGACGATATTTGACTCCTCACAAGTCGTGAAAAATCCTTTATCCACACATAGTGGCCTTTAACACCATCTTCTAAATATAATAAATTTATATGTTTTTCTCGAGTTTGATTCGTGTGGTAAATCGGACCCACCACATCATAATTTTTCGTCTTGTAATTATGTTCTAAACCATACACGTTAATTGAAACATTATTCATGAATTCGAATTTTGAAATGTTTTTAATTTTCATGGGGAATTCTAGTCCAGCATATTTTAAAACATTTTTATAATGTGGGTATGATGATGTTCGGTGGGGGTCTTTAACATTGCCAAATAGAGCTGACATAACCGCCCACAAAAAACAAAATTCATCGCTATTTTGTACGTTCACAACAGCTTTTTTATTTCGAATTTGTTTAGGTAATTCTATAAATGATGAACCTCGAATTGGCTTATATTTATTAATATTAAATTCTAGGTGAGATATTCCCCGTAATGTCCACCCAGAATCCCGTTCCTGAAATTCTTCACATTTTGTTTTTATAGTGGAGCACATATTATCATAAGCGTCAGAAAATTGATTCATACTAGGTGATACCTCTTGAAATTTAGAGTTAAAAGATTTTAATTCACCTGCTGGATTTTTTTCATTAATATAAAAACCAAATAATTCTAAATTAAATTTAACACCAGACTTATGTGATTCTATGATTGTTTTAATCAATTCATTAATAATATGTTTATTGTCTTGTAAAAATTTGATAATATTAATTCCTGACCCGTTGATGCGGTAACTTGCAATTCGCTGTTTAAAACTGCTACAAATTTCAACTACATCTTGTTTGTATGGTTTGATGGTCTGTTGGAGATGTTTCTGCGATCTCAAGTGTCCAGTATACTTGACTTTTGTTGTAAACCCCTCATCACATATTGCACAATACAGGTTGGATTTCTGCTGTTGCTGTTGGATCTCTGCTAACTTAATCTTTTTTATGGGTGGTGGTACATTATTTTCCTTGTTTTCAGCATCTAAATATAAATTATAATTAATAAACTATTTTTTCCTCAAAATTGTTAACTTACCGTTGTCGTTATGTTTATTTTTCATATGCCGTTTACGTGCATCATTACGTGTAAACGACATTGTACATAGAGCACAATTAAAGTTCGCCGTTCCGTCCCCATTACATACTTTCATATGTCGGAACAGATTATCTCTACTCGCAAATATTTTTTTACACTTCACACATTCAATCATTATTGTAGATTGTATAACAGTTTATAGTTAACTGCCGGTGGCTCACTTATAACTGATAGCAATTAAACAGTAATGCGCTATTTATTATATTTTATTCAACGGATGTGATAAGATATGTGAGTGAGTGAGATAAGCTATATACATTGTTCTAGAAAAAATTATGCTCTGGTTTTTTCCAAATATTTTTTACACTTTTTCCTTATAAAATACGGCATTTCTGATGTACGACATGTGATAAGACATGTGAGTGAGTGAGATAAGCCATATACATTGTTCTAGAAACAATTATGCTCTGGTTTTTTCCAAATATTTTTTACATGTAATACGTCATTTCCGACACATCTTCAAGATGTTTGCGATTAAAACGCCCTTATTCTTAATTTTTCTTAATCATCTTAATCTGTCTACCACCTGTTATTACCTTTACTACATATTATCTTTATTACCTGTTATTAATATTACCTGCTATTATCACCTTTACTATATATTACCTATTATCACCTGTTATTAATATTACCTGTTATCACCTTTACTACATATTACCTGTACTACGTATTACCTTACTATTTTACTACGTATTACCTGTTATCGGCTACGTATCACCTGTACTACGTATTACCTTACTACGATATAGTATTAGACAAAGACAGACACAAATTTATGAATGAACTATCTCGTTCTCTCTCGCACTCATTGGCTCTTATGCACCAGCCACCGGGTGGCTGCGCCAGAATGCCCCATCTTTCCCTACTCTGAATTTATCAGTTTGAATAGTTAAAAACAGCGTTTTTTTATGTTTTTGCAAGTTTAAAACAGCAATTTTATCGTCATTTCTCATAAATCGCCGTTTCGCACGAAAGAAACATGAATTTGTCAGTTTGAATAGTTCAAAACAGCGTTTTTCTATGTTTTTTCAAGTTTAAAACAGCAATTTTATCGTCATTTCTCATAAATCGCCGTTTCACACGAAAGAAACATGAATTTGTAAGTTTGAATAGTTCAAAACACCGTTTTTCTATGTTTTTGCAAGTTTAAAACAGCAATTTTATCGTGATTTCTCATAAATCGCTGTTTCGCACGAAAGAGACATGAATTTATCAGTTTGAATAGTTGAAAACAGCGTTTTTCTTTGTTTTTGCAAGTTTAAAACAGCAATTTTATCGTCATTCCTCATAAATCGCCGTTTCGCAAGAAAGAAACATGAATTTGTCAGTTTGAATCGTTCAAAACAGCGTTTTTCTATGTTTTTGCAAGTTTAAAACTGCAATTTTATCGTCATTTCTCATAAATCGCCGTTTCGCACGAAAGAAACCTGAATTTATTAGTTTGAATAGTTAAAAACAGCGTTTTTCTATGTTTTTGCAAGTTTAAAACAGCAATTTTATCGTCATTTCTCATAAATCGCCGTTTTGCACAAAAGAAACATGAATTTATCAGTTTGAATAAATGAAAACAGCGTTTTTCTATGTTTTTGCAAGTTTAAAACAGCAATTTTATCGTCATTCCTCATAAATCGCCGTTTCGCATGAAAGAATCATGAATTTGTCAGTTTGAATAGTTGAAAACAGCGTTTTTCTATGTTTTTGCAAGTTTAAAACAGCAAATTTATCGTCATTTCTCATAAATCGCCGTTTCGCACGGAAGAAACATGAATTGGTCAGTTTAAATAGTAAAAAACAGCGTTTTTCTATGTTTTTGCAAGTTTAAAACAGCAATTTTATCGTCATTTCGCATAAATCGCCGTTTCGCACGAAAGAAACATGAATTTATCAGTTTGAATAGTTGAAAACAGCGTTTTTCTATGTTTTTGCAAGTTTAAAACAACAATTTTATCGTCATTTCTCATAAATCGTTGTTTCGCACGAAAGAAAAATGAATTTGTCAGTTTGAATAGTTCAAAACAGCGTTTTTCTATGTATTTGCAAGTTTAAAACAGCAAATTTTATCGTCATTTCTCATAAATCGCCGTTTCGCAAGAAAGAAACCTGAATTTATCAGTTTGAATAGTTAAAAACAGCGTTTTTTTATGTTTTTGCAAGTTTAAAACAGCAATTTTATCGTCATTTCTCATAAATCGCCGTTTCGCACGAAAGAAACATGAATTTGTCAGTTTGAATAGTTCAAAACAGCGTTTTTCTATATTTTTTCAAGTTTAAAACAGCAATTTTATCGTCATTTCTCATAAATCGCCGTTTCGCACGAAAGAAACATGAATTTGTCAGTTTGAATAGTTCAAAACAGCGTTTTTCTATGTTTTTGCAAGTTTAAAACAGCAATTTTATCGTCATTTCTCATAAATCGCCGTTTCACACGAAAGAAACATGTATTTGTCAGTTTGAATAGTTCAAAACAGCGTTTTTCTATGTTTTTGCAAGTTTAAAACAGCAATTTTACCGTCATTTCTCATAAATCGCCGTTTCGCACGAAAGAAACATGAATTTATCAGTTTGAGTTGTTAAAAATAGCTTTTTTCTATGTTTTTGCAAGTTTAAAACAGAAATTTTATCGTCATTTCTAATAAATAGCCGTTTCGCACTTGAGAAACAAGAATTTGTCAGTTTAAATAGCAGAAAACAGCGTTTTTCTATGTTTTTGCGAGTTTAAAACAGCAAATTTATCGTCATTTCTCATAAATCGCCGTTTCGCACGAAAGAAACATGAATTTATCAGTTTGAATAGTTGAAAACAGCGTTTTTCTATGTTTTTGCAAGTATAAAACAGCAATTTTATCGTCATTTCTCGTAAATCGTTGTTTCGCACGAAAGAAAAATGAATTTGTCAGTTTGAATAGTTCAAAACAGCGTTTTTCTATGTATTTGCAAGTTTAAAACAGCAAATTTTATCGTCATTTCTCATTAATCGCCGTTTCGCACGAAAGAAACCTGAATTTATCAGTTTGAATAGTTAAAAACAGCGTTTTTTTATGTTTTTGCAAGTTTAAAACAGCAATTTTATCGTCATTTCTCATAAATCGCCGTTTCGCACGAAAGAAACATGAATTTGTCAGTTTGAATAGTTCAAAACAGCGTTTTTCTATGTTTTTTCAAGTTTAAAACAGCAATTTTATCGTCATTTCTCATTAATCGCTGTTTCGCACGAAAGAGACATGAATTTGTCAGTTTGAATCGTTCAAAACAGCGTTTTTCTATGTTTTTGCAAGTTTAAAACTGCAATTTTATCGTCATTTCTCATAAATCGCCGTTTCGCACGAAAGAAACCTGAATTTATCAGTTTGATTAGCTGAAAACAGCGTTTTTTATGTTTTTACAAGTTTAAAACAGCAATTTGAATCTCATAATTCGCCGTTTCGCACGAAAGAAACATTTCACCCAATCCAAACACTACAAACACCAAACCTAAAACCCCGAACCTTAATCCCCAAACTCAAACCTCAACCCTCAACCCCAAACCTAAAACCTCGAGCCCCAAACCTCAAACTTCGAACCCCAAATCCCTAACCTCAAACCCCAAACTTCAACCCCAAACCTCAACCACAAACCTCAACCCCAAACCTCAACCCCAAACCTCAACCCCAAACCTTAACCCCAAACCTCAACCCCAAACCCCAAAACTCGAATCCCCAACCCCAAACCTCAAACTTCGAACCCCAAATCCCTAACCTCAAACCCCAAACCTCAACCCCAAACCTCAACCCCATTCCTCATCCCCAAACCTCAACCCCAAACCTCAACTCCAAACCTCAACCCCAAACCTCAACCCCAAACCCCAAAACTCGAACCCCCAACCCCAAACCTCAAACCCCTAACCTCAAACCCCAAACCTCAATCCCAAACCTCAAACCTCGAACCCCAAACCTCAAACCTCGAACCCCAAACCCCAAACCTCAAACACCGAACCCCAACCCCAAACCTCAAACCGCGAATCCCAAACCTCAAACCCCAAACCTCAACCCTAAACCCCAAAACTCGAACCCCAAACCCCAAACCTCAAACCCCAAACCTCAACCCCAAACCTCAAACCTCGAACCCCAAACCACAAAACTGAATTTGTCAGTTTGTATAGTTCAAAACAGCGTTTTCTATGTTTTTGCAAGTTTAAAACAGCAATTTTATCGTCATTTCTCATAAATCGCCGTTTCGCACGAAAGAAACATGAATTTATCAGTTTGAATAGTTGAAAACAGCGTTTTTCTATGTTTTTGTAAGTTTAAAACAGCAATTTTATCGTCATTTCTCATAAATCGCCGTTTCGCACGGAAGAAACATGAATTTGTCAGTTTGAATAGTAAAAAACAGCGTTTTTCTATGTTTTTGCAAGTTTAAAACAGCAATTTTATCGTCATTTCTCATAAATCTCCGTTTCGCACGAAAGAAACATGAATTTATCAGTTTGAATAGTTGAAAACAACGTTTTTCTATGTTTTTGCAAGTTTAAAACAGCAATTTTATCGTCATTTCTCATAAATCGCCGTTTCGCACGAAAGAAACATGAATTTGTCAGTTTTAATAGTTCAAAACAGCATTTTTCTATGTTTTTTCAAGTTTAAAACAGCAATTTTATCGTCATTTCTCATAAATCGTCGTTTCACACGAAAGAAACATGAATTTGTCAGTTTGATTAGTTCAAAACAGCGTTTTTCTATGTTTCTGCAAGTTTATAACAGCAATTTTATCGTCATTTCTCATAAATCGTTGTTTCGCACGAAAGAAAAATGAATTTGTCAGTTTGAATAGTTCAAAACAGCGTTTTTCTATGTATTTGAAGTTTAAAACAGCAAATTTTATCGTCATTTCTCATTAATCGCCGTTTCGCACGAAAGAAACCTGAATTTATCAGTTTGAATAGTTAAAAACAGCGTTTTTTTATGTTTTTGCAAGTTTAAAACAGCAATTTTATCGTCATTTCTCACAAATCGCCGTTTCGCACGAAAGAAACATGAATTTGTCAGTTTGAATAGTTCAAAACAGCGTTTTTCTATGTTTTTTCAAGTTTAAAACAGCAATTTTATCGTCATTTCTCATAAATCGCCGTTTCACACGAAAGAAACATGAATTTGTAAGTTTGAATAGTTCAAAACAGCGTTTTTCTATGTTTTTGCAAGTTTAAAACAGCAATTTTATCGTGATTTCTCATTAATCGCTGTTTCGCACGAAAGAGACAAGAATTTGTCAGTTTGAATCGTTCAAAACAGCGTTTTTCTATGTTTTTGCAAGTTTAAAACTGCAATTTTATCGTCATTTTTCATAAATCGCCGTTTCGCACGAAAGAAACCTGAATTTATCAGTTTGATTAGCTGAAAACAGCGTTTTTTATGTTTTTACAAGTTTAAAACAGCAATTTGAATCTCATAATTCGCCGTTGCGCACGAAAGAAACATTTCACCCAATCCAAACACCACAAACACCAAACCTAAAACCCCGAACCTTAATCCCCAAACTCAAACCTCAACCCTCAACCCCAAACTTCAAACCTCGAACCCGAAACCTCAAACTTCGAACCCCAAATCCCTAACCTCAAACCCCAAACTTCAACCCCAAACCTCAACCACAAACCTCAACCCCAAACCTGAACCCCAAACCTCAACCCCAAACCCCAAAACTCGAATCCCCAACCCCAAACCTCAAACTTCGAACCCCAAATCCCTAACCTCAAACCCCAAACCTCAACCCCAAACCTCAACCCCATTACTCATCCCCAAACCTCTACCCCAAACCTCAACTCCAAACCTCAACCCCAAACCTCAACCCCAAACCCCAAAACTCGAACCCCCAACCCCAAACCTTAAACCCCAAACCTCAACCCCAAACCTCAAACCTCGAACCCCAAACCTCAAACCTCGAACCCCAAACCCCAAACCTCAAACACCGAACCCCAACCCCAAACCTCAAACCGCGAACCCCAAACCTCAAACCCCAAACCTCAACCCCAAACCCCAAAACTCGAACCCCAAACCCAAAACCTCAAACCCCAAACCTCAACCCCAAACCTCAAACCTCGAACCCCAAATCACAAAACTGAATTCGTCAGTTTGTATAGTTCAAAACAGCGTTTTCTATGTTTTTGCAAGTTTAAAACAGCATTTTAAATACGTCAGTTTAGATTGTTGAAAACAGCGTTTTCTTGGTTTTGCTAGTTTAAAACAGCAGTTTCATCGTGATTTCACAAAAATCCACCGTTTCGAACTAAAGAAACATGAATTTTTCAGTTTGAATAGTTGAAAACAGCGTTTTTCTTGTTTTTGCAAATTTAAAACAGTAATTTTATCGTCATTTCTCATAAATCACCGTTTCGCACGAAATAAACATGAATTTATCAGTTTGAATAGTTGAAAACAGCGTTTTTTTATGTTTTTGTAAGTTTAAAACAGCAATTTTATCGTCATTTCTCATAAATCGCCGTTTCGCACGGAAGAAACATGAATTTGTCAGTTTGAATAGTAAAAAACAGCGTTTTTCTATGTTTTTGCAAGTTTAAAACAGCAATTTTATCGTCATTTCTCATAAATCTCCGTTTCGCACGAAAGAAACATGAATTTATCAGTTTGAATAGTTGAAAACAGCGTTTTTCTATGTTTTTGCAAGTTTAAAACAGCAATTTTATCGTCATTTCCCATAAATCGCCGTTTCGCACGAAAGAAACATGAATTTGTCAGTTTTAATAGTTCAAAACAGCATTTTTCTATGTTTTTTCAAGTTTAAAACAGCAATTTTATCGTCATTTCTCATAAATCGCCGTTTTACACGAAAGACACATGAATTTGTCAGTTTGATTAGTTCAAAACAGCGTTTTTCTATGTTTTTGCAATTTTAAAACAGCAATTTAATCGTCATTTCTCATAAATCGCCGTTTCGCACGAAAGAAACATGAATTTGTCAGTTTGAATAGTTCAAAACAGCGTTTTTCTATGTTTTTGCAAGTTTAAAACAGCAATTTTATCGTCATTTCTCATAAATCGCCGTTTCGCACGGAAGAAACATGAATTTGTCAGTTTGAATAGTTGAAAAGAGCGTTTTTCAATGTTTTTGCAAGTTTAAAACAGCAATTTTTTCGTCATTTCTCATAAATCGCCGTTTCGCACGAAAGAAACATGAATTTATCAGTTTGAGTAGTTGAAAACAGCGTTTTTCTATGTTTTTGCAAGTTTAAAACAGCAATTTAATCGTCATTTCTCATAAATCGCCGTTTCGCACGAAAGATACATGAATTTATCAGTTTGAATAGTTGAAAACAGCGTTTTTCTATGTTTTTGCAAGTTTAAAACAGCAATTTTATCGTCGTTTCTCATAAACCGCCGTTTCGCACAAAAGAAACATGAATTTGTAAGTTTGAATAGTTCAAAACAGCGTTTTTCTATGTTTTTGCAAGTTTAAAACAGCAATTTTATCGTCATTTCACATAAATCGCCGTTTCACACGAAATAAACATGAATTTGTCAGTATGATTAGTTCAAAACAGCGTTTTTCTATGTTTTTGCAAGTTTAAAACAGCAATTTTATCGTCATTTCACATAAATCGCCGTTTCACAGGAAATAAACATGAATTTGTCAGTATGATTAGTTCAAAACAGCGTTTTTCTATGTTTTTGCAAGTTTAAAACAGCAATTTTATCGTCATTTCTCATAAATCGCCGTTTCGCACGAAAGAAACATGAATTTATCAGTTTCAATAGTTGAAAACAGCGTTTTTCTATGTTTTTGCAAGTTTAAAACAGCAAATTTATCGTCATTTCCCATAAATCGTTGTTTCGCACGAAAGAAAAATGAGTTCGTCAGTTTGAATAGTTCAAAACAGCGTTTTTCTATGTAGTTGCAAGTTTAAAACAGCAAATTTTATCGTCATTTCTCATAAATCGCCGTTTCGCACGAAAGAAACCTGAATTTATCAGTATGAATAGTTAAAAACAGCGTTTTTCTATGTTTTTGCTAGTTTAAAACAGCAATTTTATCGTCATTTCTCATAAATCGCCGTTTCGCAGGAAAGAAACATGAATTAGTCAGTTTGAATAGTTCAAAACAGCGTTTTTCTATGTTTTTGCAGGTTTAAAACAGCAATTTTATCATCATTTCTCATAAATCGCCGTTTCGCACGAAAGAAACATGAATTTATCAGTTTGAATAGTTGAAAACAGCGTTTCTCTATGTTTTTGCAAGTTTAAAACAGCAATTTTATCGTCATTTCTCATAAATCGCCGTTTCGCACGGAAGAAACAGGAATTTGTCAGTTTGAATAGTTGAAAACAGCGTTTTTCTATGTTTTTGCAAGTTTAAAACAGCAATTTTATCGTGATTTCACAAAAATCCACCGTTTCGAACGTAAGAAACATGAATTTATCAGTTTGAATAGTTGAAAACAGCGTTTTTCTATGTTATTGCAAGTTTAAAACAGCAATTTTATTGTCATTTCTCATAAATCGCAGTTTCGCACGAAAGAAACATGAATTTGTCAGTTTGAATAGTTAAAAACAGCGTTTTTCTATGTTTTTGCAAGTTTAAAACAGCAATTTTATCGTCATTTCTCATAAATCGCCGTTTCGCACAAAAGAAACATGAATTTGTCAGTTTGAATAGTTCAAAACAGCGTTTTTCTATGTTTTTGCAAGTTTAAAACAGCAATTTTATCGTCATTTCTCATAAATCGCCGTTTCGCACGAAAGAAACATGAATTTGTCAGTTTGAATAGTTCAAAACAGCGTTTTTCTATGTTTTTTCAGGTTTAAAACAGCAATTTTATCGTCATTTCTCATAAATCGCCGTTTCACATTAAAGAAACATGAATTTGTAAGTTTGAATAGTTCAAAACAGCGTTTTTCTATGTTTTTGCAAGTTTAAAACAGCAATTTTATCGTGATTTCTCATAAATCGCCGTTTCGCACGAAAGAGACATGAATTTATCAGTTTGAATAGTTGAAAACAGCGTTTTTCTTTGTTTTTGCAAGTTTAAAACAGCAATTTTATCGTCATTCCTCATAAATCGCCGTTTCGCACGAAAGAAACATGAATTTGTTAGTTTGAATAGTTCAAAACAGCGTTTTTCTATGTTTTTGCAAGTTTAAAACAGCAATTATATCGTCATTTCTCATAAATCGCCGTTTCGCACGAAAGAAACATGAATTTATCAGTTTGAATAGTTGAAAACAGCATTTTATCGTGATTTCACAAAAATCCGCAGTTTCCAACAAAAGAAATTCATCAGTTTGATTAGCTGAAAACACCGTTTTTTATGTTTTTACAAGTTTAAAACAGCAATTTGAATCTCATAATTCGCCGTTTCGCACGAAAGAAACATTTCACCCAATCCAAACACCACAAACACCAAACCTAAAACCCCGAACCCCAATCCCCAAACTCAAACCCCAACCCTCAACCCCTAACCTCAAACCTCGAACCCCAAACCTCAAACTTCGAACCCCAAATCCCTAACCTCAAACCCCAAACCTCAACCCCAAACCTCAACCCCATACCTCAACCTTAAACCTCAACCCCAAACCTCAACCCCAAACCTCAACCCCAAACCTCAACCCCAAACCTCAACCCCAAACCCCAAAACTGGAAACCCCAACCCCAAACCTCAAACCCCAAACCTCAACCCCAAACCTCAAACCTCGAACCCCAAGCCACAAAACTTAATTTGTCAGTTTGTATAGTTCAAAACAGCGTTTTCTATGTTTTTGCAAGTTTAAAACAGCATTTTAAATACGTCAGTTTAGATGGTTGAAAACAGCGTTTTCTTGGTTTTGCTAGTTTAAAACAGCAGTTTCATCGTGATTTCAGAAAAATCCACCGTTTCGAACTAAAGAAACATGAATTTTTCAGTTTGAATAGTTGAAAACAGCGTTTTTCTTGTTTTTGCAAGTTTAAAACAGTAATTTTATCGTCATTTCTCATAAATCACCGTTTCGCACGAAATAAACATGAATTTATCAGTTTGAATAGTTGAAAACAGCGTTTTTCTATGTTTCTGTAAGTTTAAAACAGCAATTTTATCGTCATTTCTCATAAATCGCCGTTTCGCACGAAAGAAACATGAATTTATCAGTTTGAACAGTTGAAAACAGCGTTTTTCTATGTTTTTGCAAGTTTAAAACAGCAATTTTATAGTCATTTCTCATAAATCGCCGTTTCGCACGGAAGAAACAAGAATTTGTCAGTTTAAATAGTAGAAAACAGCGTTTTTCCATGTTTTTGCGAGTTTAAAACAGCAATTTTATCGTCATTTCACATAAATCGCTGTTTCGCACGAAAGAGACATGAATTTATCAGTTTGAATAGTTGAAAACAGCGTTTTTCTTTGTTTTTGCAAGTTTAAAACAGCAATTTTATCGTGATTTCACATAAATCGCTGTTTCGCACGAAAGAGACATGAATTTATCAGTTTGAATAGTTGAAAACAGCGTTTTTCTATGTTTTTGCAAGTTTAAAACAGCAATTTTATCGTCATTTCTCATAAATCGCCGTTTCGCACGAAAGAAACATGAATTTATCAGTTTGAATAGTTGAAAGCAGCGTTTTTCTATGTTTTTGCAAGTTTAAAACAGCAATTTTATCGTGATTTCACATAAATCGCTGTTTCGCACGAAAGAGACATGAATTTATCAGTTTGAATAGTTGAAAACAGCGTTTTTCTTTGTTTTTGCAAGTTTAAAACAGCAATTTTATCGTCATTCCTCATAAATCGCCGTTTCACACGAAAGAAACATGAATTTGTAAGTTTGAATAGTTCAAAACACCGTTTTTCTATGTTTTTGCAAGTTTAAAACAGCAATTTTATCGTGATTTCTCATAAATCGCTGTTTCGCACAAAAGAGACATGAATTTATCAGTTTGAATAGTTGAAAACAGCGTTTTTCTTTGTTTTTGCAAGTTTAAAACAGCAATTTTATCGTCATTCCTAATAAATCGCCGTTTCGCACGAAAGAAACATGAATTTGTCAGTTTGAATCGTTCAAAACAGCGTTTTTCTATGTTTTTGCAAGTTTAAAACTGCAATTTTATCGTCATTTCTCATAAATCGCCGTTTCGCACGAAAGAAACCTGAATTTATCAGTTTGAATAGTTAAAAACAGCGTTTTTCTTTGTTTTTGCAAGTTTAAAACAGCAATTTTATCGTCATTTCTCATAAATCGCCGTTTCGCACGAAAGAGACATGAATTTATCAGTTTAAATAGTTGAAAACAGCGTTTTTTTATGTTTTTACAAGTTTAAAACAGCAATTTGAATCTCATAATTCGCCGTTTCGCACGAGAGAAACATTTCTCCCAATCCAAACACCACAAACACCAAACCTAAAACCCCGAACCCCAATCCCCAAACTCAAACCCCAACCGTCAACCCCAAACCTCAAACCTCGAACCCCAAACCTCAAACTTCGAACCCCAAATCCCTAACCTCAAACCCCAAACTTCAACCCCAAACCTCAACCACAAACCTCAACCCCAAACCTCAACCCCAAACCTCAAACCCCAAACCTCAACCCCAAACCCCAAAACTCGAACCCCCAACCCTAAACCTCAAACCCCAAACCTCAACCTAAACCTCAAACCTCGAACCCCAAACCTCAAACCTCGAACCCCAAACCCCAAACCTCAAACACCGAACCCCAACCCCAAACCTCAAACCGCGAACCCCAAACCTCAAACCCCAAACCTCAACCCCAAACCTCAAACCAAAACAGCAATTTTATCGTCATTTCTCATAAATCGCCGTTTCGCACGAAAGAAACATGAATTTATCAGTTTGAACAGTTCAAAAAAGAATTTTTCTATGTTTTTGCAAGTTTAAAACAGCAATTTTATCGTGATTTCACAAAAATCCACCGTTTCGAACGTAAGAAACATGAATTTATCAGTTTGAATAGTTGAAAACAGCGTTTTTCTATGTTATTGCAAGTTTAAAACAGCAATTTTATTGTCATTTCTCATAAATCGCAGTTTCGCACGAAAGAAACATGAATTTGTCAGTTTGAATAGTTAAAAACAGCGTTTTTCTATGTTTTTGCAAGTTTAAAACAGCAATTTTATCGTCATTTCTCATAAATCGCCGTTTCGCACAAAAGAAACATGAATTTGTCAGTTTGAATAGTTCAAAACAGCGTTTTTCTATGTTTTTGCAAGTTTAAAACAGCAATTTTATCGTCATTTCTCATAAATCGCCGTTTCGCACGAAAGAAACATGAATTTGTCAGTTTGAATAGTTCAAAACAGCGTTTTTCTATGTTTTTTCAGGTTTAAAACAGCAATTTTATCGTCATTTCTCATAAATCGCCGTTTCACATTAAAGAAACATGAATTTGTAAGTTTGAATAGTTCAAAACAGCGTTTTTCTATGTTTTTGCAAGTTTAAAACAGCAATTTTATCGTGATTTCTCATAAATCGCCGTTTCGCACGAAAGAGACATGAATTTATCAGTTTGAATAGTTGAAAACAGCGTTTTTCTTTGTTTTTGCAAGTTTAAAACAGCAATTTTATCGTCATTCCTCATAAATCGCCGTTTCGCACGAAAGAAACATGAATTTGTTAGTTTGAATAGTTCAAAACAGCGTTTTTCTATGTTTTTGCAAGTTTAAAACAGCAATTATATCGTCATTTCTCATAAATCGCCGTTTCGCACGAAAGAAACATGAATTTATCAGTTTGAATAGTTGAAAACAGCATTTTATCGTGATTTCACAAAAATCCGCAGTTTCCAACAAAAGAAATTCATCAGTTTGATTAGCTGAAAACACCGTTTTTTATGTTTTTACAAGTTTAAAACAGCAATTTGAATCTCATAATTCGCCGTTTCGCACGAAAGAAACATTTCACCCAATCCAAACACCACAAACACCAAACCTAAAACCCCGAACCCCAATCCCCAAACTCAAACCCCAACCCTCAACCCCAAACCTCAAACCTCGAACCCCAAACCTCAAACTTCGAACCCCAAATCCCTAACCCCAAACCCCAAACTTCAACCCCAAACCTCAACCCAAAACCTCAACCCCAAACCTCAACCCCAAACCTCAACCCCAAACCTCAACCACAAACCTCAACCCCAAACCTCAACCCCAAACCCCAAAACTCGAATCCCCAACCCCAAACCTCAAACTTCGAACCCCAAATCCCTAACCTCAAACCCCAAACCTCAACCCCAAACCTCAACCCCATACCTCAACCTTAAACCTCAACCCCAAACCTCAACCCCAAACCTCAACCCCAAACCTCAACCCCAAACCTCAACCCCAAACCCCAAAACTGGAAACCCCAACCCCAAACCTCAAACCCCAAACCTCAACCCCAAACCTCAAACCTCGAACCCCAAGCCACAAAACTTAATTTGTCAGTTTGTATAGTTCAAAACAGCGTTTTCTATGTTTTTGCAAGTTTAAAACAGCATTTTAAATACGTCAGTTTAGATGGTTGAAAACAGCGTTTTCTTGGTTTTGCTAGTTTAAAACAGCAGTTTCATCGTGATTTCAGAAAAATCCACCGTTTCGAACTAAAGAAACATGAATTTTTCAGTTTGAATAGTTGAAAACAGCGTTTTTCTTGTTTTTGCAAGTTTAAAACAGTAATTTTATCGTCATTTCTCATAAATCACCGTTTCGCACGAAATAAACATGAATTTATCAGTTTGAATAGTTGAAAACAGCGTTTTTCTATGTTTCTGTAAGTTTAAAACAGCAATTTTATCGTCATTTCTCATAAATCGCCGTTTCGCACGAAAGAAACATGAATTTATCAGTTTGAACAGTTGAAAACAGCGTTTTTCTATGTTTTTGCAAGTTTAAAACAGCAATTTTATCGTCATTTCTCATAAATCGCCGTTTCGCACGAAAGAAACATGAATTTATCAGTTTGAGTTGTTAAAAATAGCTTTTTTCTATGTTTTTGCAAGTTTAAAACAGCAATTTTATAGTCATTTCTCATAAATCGCCGTTTCGCACGGAGGAAACAAGAATTTGTCAGTTTAAATAGTAGAAAACAGCGTTTTTCCATGTTTTTGCGAGTTTAAAACTGCAATTTTATCGTCATTTCACATAAATCGCTGTTTCGCACGAAAGAGACATGAATTTATCAGTTTGAATATTTGAAAACAGCGTTTTTCTTTGTTTTTGCAAGTTTAAAACAGCAATTTTATCGTGATTTCACATAAATCGCTGTTTCGCACGAAAGAGACATGAATTTATCAGTTTGAATAGTTGAAAACAGCGTTTTTCTATGTTTTTGCAAGTTTAAAACAGCAATTTTATCGTCATTTCTCATAAATCGCCGTTTCGCACGAAAGAAACATGAATTTATCAGTTTGAATAGTTGAAAGCAGCGTTTTTCTATGTTTTTGCAAGTTTAAAACAGCAATTTTATCGTGATTTCACATAAATCGCTGTTTCGCACGAAAGAGACATGAATTTATCAGTTTGAATAGTTGAAAACAGCGTTTTTCTTTGTTTTTGCAAGTTTAAAACAGCAATTTTATCGTCATTCCTCATAAATCGCCGTTTCACACGAAAGAAACATGAATTTGTAAGTTTGAATAGTTCAAAACACCGTTTTTCTATGTTTTTGCAAGTTTAAAACAGCAATTTTATCGTGATTTCTCATAAATCGCTGTTTCGCACAAAAGAGACATGAATTTATCAGTTTGAATAGTTGAAAACAGCGTTTTTCTTTGTTTTTGCAAGTTTAAAACAGCAATTTTATCGTCATTCCTCATAAATCGCCGTTTCGCACGAAAGAAACATGAATTTGTCAGTTTGAATCGTTCAAAACAGCGTTTTTCTATGTTTTTGCAAGTTTAAAACTGCAATTTTATCGTCATTTCTCAAAAATCGCCGTTTCGCACGAAAGAAACCTGAATTTATCAGTTTGAATAGTTAAAAACAGCGTTTTTCTATGTTTTTGCAAGTTTAAATGGCAATTTTATCGTCATTTCTCATAAATCGCCGTTTCGCACGAAAGAGACATGAATTTATCAGTTTAAATAGTTGAAAACAGCGTTTTTTTTATGTTTTTACAAGTTTAAAACAGCAATTTGAATCTCATAATTCGCCGTTTCGCACGAGAGAAACATTTCTCCCAATCCAAACACCACAAACACCAAACCTAAAACCCCGAACCCCAATCCCCAAACTCAAACCCCAACCGTCAACCCCAAACCTCAAACCTCGAACCCCAAACCTCAAACTTCGAACCCCAAATCCCTAACCTCAAACCCCAAACTTCAACCCCAAACCTCAACCACAAACCTCAACCCCAAACCTCAACCCCAAACCTCAAACCCCAAACCTCAACCCCAAACCCCAAAACTCGAACCCCCAACCCTAAACCTCAAACCCCAAACCTCAACCTAAACCTCAAACCTCGAACCCCAAACCTCAAACCTCGAACCCCAAACCCCAAACCTCAAACACCGAACCCCAACCCCAAACCTTAAACCGCGAACCCCAAACCTCAAACCCCAAACCTCAACCCCAAACCCCAAAACTCGAACCCCAAACCCCAAACCTCAAACCCCAAACCTCAACCCCAAACCTCAAACCAAAACAGCAATTTTATCGTCATTTCTCATAAATCGCCGTTTCGCACGAAAGAAACATGAATTTATCAGTTTGAACAGTTCAAAAAAGAATTTTTCTATGTTTTTGCAAGTTTAAAACAGCAATTTTATCGTCATTTCTCATAAATCGCCGTTTCGCACGAAAGAAACATGAATTTATCAGTTTGAGTTGTTAAAAATAGCTTCTTTCTTTGTTTTTGCAAGTTTAAAACAGCAATTTTATCGTCATTTCTCATAAATCGCCGTTTCGCACGGAAGAAACAAGAATTTGTCAGTTTAAATAGTAGAAAACAGCGTTTTTCTATGTTTTTGCGAGTTTAAAACAGCAATTTTATCGTCATTTCTCATAAATCGCCGTTTCGCACGAAAGAAACATGAATTTGTCAGTTTGAATAGTAAAAAACAGCGTTTTTCTATGTTTTTGCAAGTTTAAAACAGCAATTTTATCGTCATTTCTCATAAATCGCCGTTTCGCACGAAAGAAACATGAATTTATCAGTTTGAATAGTTGAAAACAGCGTTTTTCTATGTTTTTGCAAGTTTAAAACAGCAATTTTATCGTCATTCCTCATAAATCGCCGTTTCGCACGAAAGAAACATGAATTTGTCAGTTTGAATCGTTCAAAACAGCGTTTTTCTATGTTTTTGCAAGTTTAAAACTGCAATTTTATCGTCATTTCTCAAAAATCGCCGTTTCGCACGAAAGAAACCTGAATTTATCAGTTTGAATAGTTAAAAACAGCGTTTTTCTATGTTTTTGCAAGTTTAAATGGCAATTTTATCGTCATTTCTCATAAATCGCCGTTTCGCACGAAAGAGACATGAATTTATCAGTTTAAATAGTTGAAAACAGCGTTTTTTATGTTTTTACAAGTTTAAAACAGCAATTTGAATCTCATAATTCGCCGTTTCGCACGAGAGAAACATTTCTCCCAATCCAAACACCACAAACACCAAACCTAAAACCCCGAACCCCAATCCCCAAACTCAAACCCCAACCGTCAACCCCAAACCTCAAACCTCGAACCCCAAACCTCAAACTTCGAACCCCAAATCCCTAACCTCAAACCCCAAACTTCAACCCCAAACCTCAACCACAAACCTCAACCCCAAACCTCAACCCCAAACCTCAAACCCCAAACCTCAACCCCAAACCCCAAAACTCGAACCTTCAACCCTAAACCTCAAACCCCAAACCTCAACCCCAAACCTCAAACCTCGAACCCCAAACCTCAAACCTCGAACTCCAAACCCCAAACCTCAAACACCGAACCCCAACCCCAAACCTCAAACCGCGAACCCCAAACCTCAAACCCCAAACCTCAACCCCAAACCCCAAAACTCGAACCCCAAACCCCAAACCTCAAACCACAAACCTCAACCCCAACCTCAAACCACGAACCCCAAACCACAAAACTGAATTTGTCAGTTTGTATAGTTCAAAACAGCGTTTTCTATGTTTTTGCAAGTTTAAAACAGCATTTTAAATACGTCAGTTTAGATTGTTGGAAACAGCGTTTTCTTGGTTTTGCTAGTTTAAAACAGCAGTTTCATCGTGATTTCACAAAAATCCACCGTTTCGAACTAAAGAAACATGAATTTTTCAGTTTGAATAGTTGAAAACAGCGTTTTTCTATGTTTTTGTAAGTTTAAAACAGCAATTTTATCGTCATTTCTCATAATTCGCCGTTTCGCACGGAAGAAACATGAATTGGTCAGTTTGAATAGTAAAAAACAGCGTTTTTCTATGTTTTTGCAAGTTTAAAACAGCAATTTTATCGTCATTTCGCATAAATCGCCGTTTCGCACGAAAGAAACATGAATTTATCAGTTTGAATAGTTGAAAACAGCGTTTTCCTATGTTTTTGCAAGTTTAAAACAACAATTTTAACGTCATTTCTCATAAATCGCCGTTTCGCACGAAAGAAACATGAATTTGTCAGTTTTAATAGTTCAAAACAGCATTTTTCTATGTTTTTTCAAGTTTAAAACAGCAGTTTTATCGTCATTTCTCATAAATCGTCGTTTCACACGAAAGAAACATGAATTTGTCAGTTTGATTAGTTCAAAACAGCGTTTTTCTATGTTTTTGCAAGTTTATAACAGCAATTTTATCGTCATTTCTTATAATTGGTTGTTTCGCAAGAAAGAAAAATGAATTTGTCAGTTTGAATAGTTCAAAACAGCGTTTTTCTATGTATTTGCAAGTTTAAAACAGCAAATTTTATCGTCATTTCTCATAAATCGCCGTTTCGCAAGAAAGAAACCTGAATTTATCAGTTTGAATAGTTAAAAACAGCGTTTTTTTATGTTTTTGCAAGTTTAAAACAGCAACTTTATCGTCATTTCTCATAAATCGCCGTTTCGCACGAAAGAAACATGAATTTGTCAGTTTGAATAGTTCAAAACAGCGTTTTTCTATGTTTTTTCAAGTTTAAAACAGCAATTTTATCGTCATTTCTCATAAATCGCCGTTTCGCACGAAAGAAACATGAATTTGTATGTTTGAATAGTTCAAAACAGCGTTTTTCTATGTTTTTGCAAGTTTAAAACAGCAATTTTATCGTGATTTCTCATAAATCGCCGTTTCGCACGAAAGAGACATGAATTTATCAGTTTGAATAGTTGAAAACAGCGTTTTTCTTTGTTTTTGCAAGTTTAAAACAGCAATTTTATCGTCATTCCTCATAAATCGCCGTTTCGCACGAAAGAAACATGAATTTATCAGTTTGAATAGTTGAAAACAGCGTTTTTCTATGTTTTTGCAAGTTTAAAACAGCAATTTTATCGTCATTTCTCATAAATCGCCGTTTCGCACGAAGGAAACATGAATTTATCAGTTTGAATAGTTGAAAACAGCGTTTTTCTATGTTTTTGCAAGTTTGAAACAGCAATTTTATCGTCGTTTCTCATAAATCGCCGTTTCGCACGAAAGAAACATGAATTTGTCAGTTTGAATAGTTCAAAACAACGTTTTTCTATGTTTTTGCAAGTTTAAAACAGCAATTTTTTCGTCATTTCTCATAAATCGCCGTTTCGCACGAAAGAAACATGAATTTGTCAGTTTGAATAGTTCAAAACAGCGTTTTTCTATGTTTTTGCAAGTTTAAAACAGCAATTTTATCGTCATTTCTCATAAATCGCCGTTTCGCACAAAAGAAACATGAATTTGTCAGTTTGAATAGTTCAAAACAGCGTTTTTCTATGTTTTTGCAAGTTTAAAACAGCAATTTTATCGTCATTTCTCATAAATCGCCGTTTCGCACGAAAGAAACATGAATTTGTCAGTTTGAATAGTTCAAAACAGCGTTTTTCTATGTTTTTTCAAGTTTAAAACAGCCATTTTATCGTCATTTATCATAAATCGCCGTTTCACACGAAAGAAACATGAATTTGTATGTTTGAATAGTTCAAAACAGCGTTTTTCTATGTTTTTGCAAGTTTAAAACAGCAATTTTATCGTGATTTCTCATAAATCGCCGTTTCGCACGAAAGAGACATGAATTTATCAGTTTGGATAGTTGAAAACAGCGTTTTTCTTTGTTTTTGCAAGTTTAAAACAGCAATTTTATCGTCATTCCTCATAAATCACCGTTTCGCACGAAAGAAACATGAATTGGTCAGTTTGAATCGTTCAAAACAGCGTTTTTCTATGTTTTTGCAAGTTTAAAACTGCAATTTTATCGTCATTTCTCATAAATCGTTGTTTCGCACGAAAGAAAAATGAATTTGTCAGTTTGAATAGTTCAAAACAGCGTTTTTCTATGTATTTGCAAGTTTAAAACAGCAAATTTTATCGTCATTTCTCATTAATCGCCGTTTCGCACGAAAGAAACCTGAATTTATCAGTTTGAATAGTTAAAAACAGCGTTTTTTTATGTTTTTGCAAGTTTAAAACAGCAATTTTATCGTCATTTCTCATAAATCGCCGTTTCGCACGAAAGAAACATGAATTTGTCAGTTTGAATAGTTCAAAACAGCGTTTTTCTATGTTTTTTCAAGTTTAAAACAGCAATTTTATCGTCATTTCTCATAAATCGCCGTTTCACACGAAAGAAACATGAATTTGTAAGTTTGAATAGTTCAAAACAGCGTTTTTCTATGTTTTTGAAAGTTTAAAACAGCAATTTTATCGTGATTTCTCATTAATCGCTGTTTCGCACGAAAGAGACATGAATTTGTCAGTTTGAATCGTTCAAAACAGCGTTTTTCTATGTTTTTGCAAGTTTAAAACTGCAATTTTATCGTCATTTCCCATAAATCGCCGTTTCGCACGAAAGAATCCTGAATTTATCAGTTTGATTAGCTGAAAACAGCGTTTTTTATGTTTTTACAAGTTTAAAACAGCAATTTGAATCTCATAATTCGCCGTTTCGCACGAAAGAAACATTTCACCCAATCCAAACACCACAAACACCAAACCTAAAACCCCGAACCTTAATCCCCAAACTCAAACCTCAACCCTCAACCCCAAACCTCAAACCTCGAACCCCAAACCCCAAAACTCGAACCCCCTACCCCAAACCTCAAACCCCAAACCTCAAACCCCAAACCTCAACCCCAAACCTCAAACCTCGAACCCCAAACCTCAAACCTCGAACCCCAAACCCCAAACCTCAAACACCGAACCCCAACCCCAAACCTCAAACCGCGAACCCCAAACCTCAAACCCCAAACCTCAACCCCAAACCCCAAAACTCGAACCCCAAACCCCAAACCTCAAACCCCAAACCTCAACCCCAAACCTCAAACCTCGAACCCCAAACCACAAAACTGAATTTGTCAGTTTGTATAGTTCAAAACAGCGTTTTCTATGTTTTTGCAAGTTTAAAACAGCATTTTAAATACGTCAGTTTAGATTGTTGAAAACAGCGTTTTCTTGGTTTTGCTAGTTTAAAACAGCAGTTTCATCGTGATTTCACAAAAATCCACCGTTTCGAACTAAAGAAACATGAATTTTTCAGTTTGAATAGTAAAAAACAGCGGTTTTCTATGTTTTTGCAAGTTTAAAACAGCAATTTTAACGTCATTTCTCATAAATCTCCGTTTCGCACGAAAGAAACATGAATTTATCAGTTTTAATAGTTGAAAACAGCGTTTTTCTATGTTTTTGCAAGTTTAAAACAGCAATTTTATCGTCATTTCTCATAAATCGCCGTTTCGCACGAAAGAAACATGAATTTGTCAGTTTTAATAGTTCAAAACAGCATTTTTTTATGTTTTTTCAAGTTTAAAACAGCAATTTTATCGTCATTTCTCATAAATCGCCGTTTCACACGAAAGAAACAGGAATTTGTCAGTTTGATTAGTTCAAAACAGCGTTTTTCTATGTTTTTGCAAGTTTAAAACAACAATTTTATCGTCATTTCTCATAAATCGCCGTTTCGCACGAAAGAATCATGAATTTGTCAGTTTGAATAGTTGAAAACAGCGTTTTTCTATGTTTTTGCAAGTTTAAAACAGCATATTTATCGTCATTTCTCATAAATCGTCGTTTCGCACGAAAGAAACATGGATTTGTCAGTTTGAATAGTTAAAAACAGCGTTTTTCTATGTTTTTGCAAGTTTAAAACAGCAATTTTTTCGTCATTTCTCATAAATCGCCGTTTCGCACGAAAGAAACATGAATTTATCAGTTTGAGTAGTTGAAAACAGCGTTTTTCTATGTTTTTGCAAGTTTAAAACAGCAATTTTATCGTCATTTCTCATAAATCGCCGTTTCGCACGAAAGATACATGAATTTATCAGTTTGAATAGTTGAAAACAGCGTTTTTCTATGTTTTTGCAAGTTTAAAACAGCAATTTTATCGTCGTTTCTCATAAACCGCCGTTTCGCACAAAAGAAACATGAATTTGTAAGTTTGAATAGTTCAAAACAGCGTTTTTCTATGTTTTTGCAAGTTTAAAACAGCAATTTTATCGTCATTTCACATAAATCGCCGTTTCACACGAAATAAACATGAATTTGTCAGTATGATTAGTTCAAAACAGCGTTTTTCTATGTTTTTGCAAGTTTAAAACAGCAATTTTATCGTCATTTCACATAAATCGCCGTTTCACACGAAATAAACATGAATTTGTCAGTATGATTAGTTCAAAACAGCGTTTTTCTATGTTTTTGCAAGTTTAAAACAGCAATTTTATCGTCATTTCTCATAAATCGCCGTTTCGCACGAAAGAAACATGAATTTATCAGTTTCAATAGTTGAAAACAGCGTTTTTCTATGTTTTTGCAAGTTTAAAACAGCAAATTTATCGTCATTTCCCATAAATCGTTGTTTCGCACGAAAGAAAAATGAATTCGTCAGTTTGAATAGTTCAAAACAGCGTTTTTCTATGTAGTTGCAAGTTTAAAACAGCAAATTTTATCGTCATTTCTCATAAATCGCCGTTTCGCACGAAAGAAACCTGAATTTATCAGTATGAATAGTTAAAAACAGCGTTTTTCTATGTTTTTGCTAGTTTAAAACAGCAATTTTATCGTCATTTCTCATAAATCGCCGTTTCGCAGGAAAGAAACATGAATTAGTCAGTTTGAATAGTTCAAAACAGCGTTTTTCTATGTTTTTGCAGGTTTAAAACAGCAATTTTATCATCATTTCTCATAAATCGCCGTTTCGCACGAAAGAAACATGAATTTATCAGTTTGAATAGTTGAAAACAGCGTTTCTCTATGTTTTTGCAAGTTTAAAACAGCAATTTTATCGTCATTTCTCATAAATCGCCGTTTCGCACGGAAGAAACAGGAATTTGTCAGTTTGAATAGTTGAAAACAGCGTTTTTCTATGTTTTTGCAAGTTTAAAACAGCAATTTTATCGTGATTTCACAAAAATCCACCGTTTCGAACGTAAGAAACATGAATTTATCAGTTTGAATAGTTGAAAACAGCGTTTTTCTATGTTATTGCAAGTTTAAAATAGCAATTTTATTGTCATTTCTCATAAATCGCAGTTTCGCACGAAAGAAACATGAATTTGTCAGTTTGAATAGTTAAAAACAGCGTTTTTCTATGTTTTTGCAAGTTTAAAACAGCAATTTTATCGTCATTTCTCATAAATCGCCGTTTCGCACAAAAGAAACATGAATTTGTCAGTTTGAATAGTTCAAAACAGCGTTTTTCTATGTTTTTGCAAGTTTGAAACAGCAATTTTATCGTCATTTCTCATAAATCGCCGTTTCGCACGAAAGAAACATGAATTTGTCAGTTTGAATAGTTCAAAACAGCGTTTTTCTATGTTTTTTCAGGTTTAAAACAGCAATTTTATCGTCATTTCTCATAAATCGCCGTTTCACATTAAAGAAACATGAATTTGTAAGTTTGAATAGTTCAAAACAGCGTTTTTCTATGTTTTTGCAAGTTTAAAACAGCAATTTTATCGTGATTTCTCATAAATCGCCGTTTCGCACGAAAGAGACATGAATTTATCAGTTTGAATAGTTGAAAACAGCGTTTTTCTTTGTTTTTGCAAGTTTAAAACAGCAATTTTATCGTCATTCCTCATAAATCGCCGTTTCGCACGAAAGAAACATGAATTTGTTAGTTTGAATAGTTCAAAACAGCGTTTTTCTATGTTTTTGCAAGTTTAAAACAGCAATTATATCGTCATTTCTCATAAATCGCCGTTTCGCACGAAAGAAACATGAATTTATCAGTTTGAATAGTTGAAAACAGCATTTTATCGTGATTTCACAAAAATCCGCAGTTTCCAACAAAAGAAATTCATCAGTTTGATTAGCTGAAAACACCGTTTTTTATGTTTTTTTCAAGTTTAAAACAGCAATTTGAATCTCATAATTCGCCGTTTCGCACGAAAGAAACATTTCACCCAATCCAAACACCACAAACACCAAACCTAAAACCCCGAACCCCAATCCCCAAACTCAAACCCCAACCCTCAACCCCAAACCTCAAACCTCGAACCCCAAACCTCAAACTTCGAACCCCAAATCCCTAACCCCAAACCCCAAACTTCAACCCCAAACCTCAACCCCAAACCTCAACCCCAAACCTCAACCCCAAACCTCAACCCCAAACCTCAACCACAAACCTCAACCCCAAACCTCAACCCCAAACCCCAAAACTCGAATCCCCAACCCCAAACCACAAACTTCGAACCCCAAATCCCTAACCTCAAACCCCAAACCTCAACCCCAAACCTCAACCCCATACCTCAACCTTAAACCTCAACCCCAAACCTCAACCCCAAACCTCAACCCCAAACCTCAACCCCAAACCTCAACCCCAAACCCCAAAACTGGAAACCCCAACCCCAAACCTCAAACCCCAAACCTCAACCCCAAACCTCAAACCTCGAACCCCAAGCCACAAAACTTAATTTGTCAGTTTGTATAGTTCAAAACAGCGTTTTCTATGTTTTTGCAAGTTTAAAACAGCATTTTAAATACGTCAGTTTAGATGGTTGAAAACAGCGTTTTCTTGGTTTTGCTAGTTTAGAACAGCAGTTTCATCGTGATTTCAGAAAAATCCACCGTTTCGAACTAAAGAAACATGAATTTTTCAGTTTGAATAGTTGAAAACAGCGTTTTTCTTGTTTTTGCAAGTTTAAAACAGTAATTTTATCGTCATTTCTCATAAATCACCGTTTCGCACGAAATAAACATGAATTTATCAGTTTGAATAGTTGAAAACAGCGTTTTTCTATGTTTCTGTAAGTTTAAAACAGCAATTTTATCGTCATTTCTCATAAATCGCCGTTTCGCACGAAAGAAACATGAATTTATCAGTTTGAACAGTTGAAAACAGCGTTTTTCTATGTTTTTGCAAGTTTAAAACAGCAATTTTATCGTCATTTCTCATAAATCGCCGTTTCGCACGAAAGAAACATGAATTTATCAGTTTGAGTTGTTAAAAATAGCTTTTTTCTATTTTTTTGCAAGTTTAAAACAGCAATTTTATAGTCATTTCTCATAAATCGCCGTTTCGCACGGAAGAAACAAGAATTTGTCAGTTTAAATAGTAGAAAACAGCGTTTTTCCATGTTTTTGCGAGTTTAAAACAGCAATTTTATCGTCATTTCACATAAATCGCTGTTTCGCACGAAAGAGACATGAATTTATCAGTTTGAATAGTTGAAAACAGCGTTTTTCTTTGTTTTTGCAAGTTTAAAACAGCAATTTTATCGTGATTTCACATAAATCGCTGTTTCGCACGAAAGAGACATGAATTTATCAGTTTGAATAGTTGAAAACAGCGTTTTTCTATGTTTTTGCAAGTTTAAAACAGCAATTTTATCGTCATTTCTCATAAATCGCCGTTTCGCACGAAAGAAACATGAATTTATCAGTTTGAATAGTTGAAAGCAGCGTTTTTCTATGTTTTTGCAAGTTTAAAACAGCAATTTTATCGTGATTTCACATAAATCGCTGTTTCGCACGAAAGAGACATGAATTTATCAGTTTGAATAGTTGAAAACAGCGTTTTTCTTTGTTTTTGCAAGTTTAAAACAGCAATTTTATCGTCATTCCTCATAAATCGCCGTTTCACACGAAAGAAACATGAATTTGTAAGTTTGAATAGTTCAAAACACCGTTTTTCTATGTTTTTGCAAGTTTAAAACAGCAATTTTATCGTGATTTCTCATAAATCGCTGTTTCGCACAAAAGAGACATGAATTTATCAGTTTGAATAGTTGAAAACAGCGTTTTTCTTTGTTTTTGCAAGTTTAAAACAGCAATTTTATCGTCATTCCTCATAAATCGCCGTTTCGCACGAAAGAAACATGAATTTGTCAGTTTGAATCGTTCAAAACAGCGTTTTTCTATGTTTTTGCAAGTTTAAAACTGCAATTTTATCGTCATTTCTCAAAAATCGCCGTTTCGCACGAAAGAAACCTGAATTTATCAGTTTGAATAGTTAAAAACAGCGTTTTTCTATGTTTTTGCAAGTTTAAATGGCAATTTTATCGTCATTTCTCATAAATCGCCGTTTCGCACGAAAGAGACATGAATTTATCAGTTTAAATAGTTGAAAACAGCGTTTTTTTTATGTTTTTACAAGTTTAAAACAGCAATTTGAATCTCATAATTCGCCGTTTCGCACGAGAGAAACATTTCTCCCAATCCAAACACCACAAACACCAAACCTAAAACCCCGAACCCCAATCCCCAAACTCAAACCCCAACCGTCAACCCCAAACCTCAAACCTCGAACCCCAAACCTCAAACTTCGAACCCCAAATCCCTAACCTCAAACCCCAAACTTCAACCCCAAACCTCAACCACAAACCTCAACCCCAAACCTCAACCCCAAACCTCAAACCCCAAACCTCAACCCCAAACCCCAAAACTCGAACCCCCAACCCTAAACCTCAAACCCCAAACCTCAACCCCAAACCTCAAACCTCGAACCCCAAACCTCAAACCTCGAACCCCAAACC